>CAUYUJ010002224.1:1651718-1716718 GCA_963575745.1 Prorocentrum cordatum | reverse complement strand
GGAGGGTGGCTCGTGTTCAAAATGAGGTTCCCGTGTGTCTTGTGATGTTCCAGCCCGAACGAAGTTCATCAGTGTGCAAAAGGTTACACCGATGGATGGTCGGTCAGTTTCACCTTGGGCTTACTTTTGATATTGCCTAGAAGGTAATGCCACGTGTCCGAAACCGTGCAACGATATTACGGATGGAGGACATATTTGTTGTTTTTCTCCAAAGGAGCTATCGGTGGATATTTCTTTGAATTTGCTGGCCATGCCTCGATACCTCGCTCTTCGCTGGAAGGATGGGAGGTGGGCCCTTCACGGAATGGAGCTTCTCCTCATTGGCAGGCCCATGGGGCGTTCGCTTGTCAAGGGGGGGCGCCTGCCCGCAGTGGAGAGGAGCACTTGTAGGAGCCCGTGAGGAGAGGACGTGGGACGGGATGGTGCACTGCAGCATCGTCGATGCTTCTTGGGCTAACTCTGGTTTTCCTCCCGATCGATTCCTCCCACTTCCTCCCTCCCTCACTTGGGTCGATGCCTCCAGCTCGCTTTTCCTCCCTCTTCCTCCCTCTTGAACCCTTGGGTTGATGCTTCTTAGCTCTCACGCCTTCATCGATTCCTCCTCCCTCCCTCCCTCGCTCCCGCTCCCTCCACAAGGTCAGATGGCCCCACGATGTGGTTGTTCGGTCCCTGGGCCCGTTTCCGTAGGAGGTGGAGGTATCGACCCCACCCACAGGATCGGCTACATGGATCGGCCACTGGGCGGCGGGCTGACCGACCAAGCCCACTGCTCCCACTGCGGTAAGACTGCCGAAGTGGACCCCCGACAGCTGGCCAAGCCTTGTCTTTGACGTCTAAGAAGGGCAAGGCGAATCGTACCCGCATTGCCCAAGGTAAGTTCCTAAACCATGCGGGACTGTCACTAACTGGGCAAGTTGTGCTTGAGCCATTAGAGCAGGACGTGCTTACGGTCGAGGGCTCGTCTTCCCCAGGCCACCACGGCCCGTTGCCAACCCAGCCGCGGCTGAAGGCACTCTCCTCTGCACGTTGTGCTTCGACAAGACGCCCAAAACGTCATCCCCCCCTCCCGCTCCGCCGCCGCTCCTGCCCCAAAGGCCACCCCCCACCCTCAGCGGCACCACAATGGGTATTCACGAACGGGCACTTTGGAGATTCGCCGAACGCTGCCACTCTAGGCAAGGCCTCTTTTGGGCAGTGCAGCGTGGCCCGCATCGGGTAGGGTCGGGTTAACCAGGTCGCTGGCCAAAGTGCTCGTTGAGTTCCCGTCAGGGGGGCGCTGAGACCCCCGCAGCCGCCCCCGCTCCGACATGGCGGGGATCGGGCAGGACTGGGACTGGGACAACTCGTTCCAGAGCGTTCTGGAACGCGCTTTCAAAGCGCTCTGGAGCGCGCCCGATACATCTTCCAGAGTCGCCGGTTCTCAGCCGGGCGGGGCTATAGGACGGACACAGATCGTCCCAGAGTGTCCCGGAATGCTCCCGCTTCGCCTTCTGAAGCGATTTTGTCCCCGTCCATTGCCTTTGTCTTTTGCCGCCGTTCCAGCCCCACCAGGCCCTTCCCTTTCGATCGCCCCCGTCTTCTGACCCCCCCCGTTCCACCGCCGCTCCGGCCCCACACAGGGCCCTGCCCCGCCGTCATGGCGGGCCCCAGCCGCGGCGCCGCGCGGGTCGCAGCGGCGGGCCGCCCTCCGCAATGAAGCCGGGCGGCCCCGCGCGGCACCAGCCGGCGCCGCAGCGGGCGCCGCCGCTGCCGATCAGCCCGTCGGCGCCCGTTCTGCTTCGGCGCAGCCCGCGGGGGCCGAGCGCCGCCCGGGCGGCGGGCGCGGTGCGGCCGCGCTGCGGGGCGCTGGCCGCGCTGCTCGCCGCATGCTGGGCGGCGCCCTTTGCCGCGGCGGCGGCGCCCGGGGCGGCGGCCGCCGCAGGGCCGCTGGGCAGCGGCCCGAGGGTCATCAGGCAGGCGTTGGTCAGGAGCGAAGGAAGGACGTAAATTTCGTCAGCATATAAGACGAGAAAGAACCACGAAAGCAGCCAGCGTGGCCCTGTGGCCGAGGAGCAAGAAGCAGGGGAGGGCAGGGGGGCGGGAAGAGGAAGGCCAAGCGCGCGGCCCGCAGCCCGGGGGGCGGGAAGGAAGGGCGCACACGTACATGAATCCACGCTGGTTTCGAGAGGACATATTGCGCGAGCGTTCGCATCACGCGTCTGGTCTCGCGGACTGGGGGGCCGCGTTCACGTGCGCGGGTGGGCGCGTACGTCCTTCGTCGGCTCCCTAGTGAGGCTCGTGGGACCCAGATCTCCGACGACGTGACGGTTTCAGTCTGGTGTTTTTTGTGTTTCGGCTTCGGCCCACAGGGCCTGTCATCGGGCCTGCGGGCCATCAAGCATGTAGACAGGTGAAAAGTTGGTCCCGGAAAAGGGTCGGGACCCCTGGGGGCCGCGCATGCAAGAAAACATAGATCGCCGGCTTCAAAAGAGGGAACAGACACCGATGCCGCTGCCCCTTCCCTCGTCGCCACAGCTGGTCCGAGCGCACCCGTGAAGAGGTCAGGGGAGTGACGGTATCGGCAATTTGTTGTCCCCCGTTACCCCCCCAACCCCTAGATGAAGAGGAGGGAAGTGAGAAGGAGAAGGCTTTGTCAAAAGGCGGCGGGACTTCTGAGAAGCCCTCGCGCCTTCTGAGAAGTGTTGCTTGTCTTCGGAGAAGGCGTAGAAAACTTCTCAGAAGGCCGGTGGACTTCGGATCCTTCTGAGAAGGCCTCCTCCTTCTCATTTCCCCCCCTCGCCCGCCGCCGAAGAAAGAGATCGTGCCCCAGATCTCTTCCCTCGATCTCGGGCTCCCATGGGGCTTGCGGTGGCCCCCGCGGCGGCGGCCGCCGCCGCGCGGCCGCGGGGCCTCGGCAGGAGCCTCACCCTGACGTCGCGACGAAATCACCGCGGAAGTGTCTCGTTTGCGGTTTCGGTCTCTGGTACCCCTGGCCGGGCCCCCGGGGCCGTCAGGAAAAACAGAGTCAGAGTGAGCAAGTTGTCGCAGGGAACGGGTCGGGAGTTCTGGGTGGTCCGCATGGGGGTAACATTTGCGAGCAATCCCTACCAAGGATGTTCAGTATGTCAAGATGTATGTTCCTGCTGTATGTCATTGGCGTCTGTACTGGAAGTGTATTGTTGTATGGTGTTTATGTTTGTGATTGGCATTGTCTACCACTGCATTCGTATGTGATACTGCCGTCTGATTATGGTGATTACTAGTTGCGTGTGTGTGTGCATATTTTTTGGTGGTTGGCATTGATGGCAGTGTTTGGTGTATATTGCTGGCGTGAGTGATTGGTCTGTTCCAAATGTGGGTATGGTATTGATGCATGGTGCTGGCAATTGGTACTAACGCAAATGTTGAATATCTTCGCTCATTATGCTGGCCTATTTCGCATCACGGTGGTTGCATGGTGTGCTCGTACCCATGCGGAACCGTGGGGCAGGCAGGATTGTCCTCGAGAAGATCTTTAGAGAGGCGGCTCGCACCCTTTCGACGAGAACCAATCGATTGCCCCAGAGGGCGCCAAGATTTCTCAAGAGAGACCCAGCAGAGTTTCGAGAAGTACCTAGGCTGTGGGTCAGAGTCATCATGGATGCTTCTTGGGGTCTCTTCGGAGGGCTCTCGCGAGCCTCTGGGGAGCAGTTTTGAGGCCTTTGGGGAGCCTCTGGGGAGCTTTTTGGCGGCCTCTTGGAGCTTCCCAGGGGCCTGTTGGGGATTCCTGGGGGCTTGTTCGGGGTCTTGGGGGCCTCTTTATGGGCCTCTTGGGGCCTCTTGGGGGCATCTGGGGGCTTCCTGGCCCCTTTTGAGGCCGAGAGTTCGAAATGTCGAAATGTCTGTTCGGGTTCCCATCCTGGGGCCGTTTTGGAGGCTTCTTGGGCAGTCTTAGGGCCATCTTGGGCCATTTGTGGGCCCTTTTGGAGGCTCTTTGTGCCGTTTTGGAGCGATCTTGAGGCCTCCTAGGCCGTCCAGGGCGGTCGGCAGCTCGAAATGGCAGTACCGCCAACATCGCCCGAAAACGCCAGCAAGACAATTGATTTTGCGTCTTCGGGGCCTCTCGAAGTAGTCCTCTTTGAACTCTCCTTGAGCGTCTTGGACACTTCTTGGATCGTCTTGGGACCAGCGTAGGCCATCTTGGAACGCTCTTGGCCTGAGGCCGTGGGGGGTGCCACGCTTCTGGCGCCTCGTTGGGGCGCTCGAGGAGGCCCCGAGGCCGCGCCCAGGAGTTCTGGCATCTCTGACCAGATCTTGCCGGTACCTCGCGGGGGTATTTTTCGCCCGCTGACCCACAGGGGGCACAGGACCAGAATGCATGCGTTTAGGGCCGTGGGAGGCGACGAAGGTCGTCTGTCTGCCACTTTGGACAGAGACGCGGCTGTCTCAATACGTGGAGAGCCGTTGTTCGACAGTATGGCTGTTTCATGGTGACTGTTCGCACTGCTGCCGATGTGCCGTCATGGGACGGTTTCTGACCTGATCTGACCCCCAGGGGCTGCCACGCGCGCGCGCGAATGAGAAACAGTCATTAAGTTCTTACTGGAGATTCTAGCACGCCCCATGGCCCGTTGGGCCGGCGAATCCACGTATGAGTGCCATGCATGGTAGCATTGTCGGCTACACGTAAGAGTGACGTTTCCCCGCAGTGGCCTTCAGGTGCGGGCCCAGTGGGTTCCCCGATCGCTGATCGCGAAGCGGTAGCAGCAGCTTGCGCGCCTGGCGTTGGCCACCCCGCGACTTCCGTTAAATCGCACACCAAATCGAAGACGAAATAACGCCATAAAAAGTAACTTTTGGTGCTCCGCGCAGATTTCGTGGACCCGCGCTGGACACCCCCCCCCCTGGCGGCGCCTCCCGCGCCGCCCCTGGCGCGCTCCGCGCGCCAGGGAGGGTGGCCCAGCGCACATCCAAGAAATCCGCGCGGAGTGCCAAAAGTTTCTGCTTATGGATGTTGTCTGTCCTCTACCAAAGGTCATCTTTGTCCAGGGTCATTCTTACCTATAGCCGGCACTGGTGTATGTTTGAACTGCATGTTCCTGATGCATGTTGTGGGTGTCGGTTATTGGTGTATGGTATTGTCGTATGGTCTCGGAGGCTGTAATTGATGTATGTTAGTGTTGTGCATTCTCTGTGTATTGTCTTGATGCCTGCTTCTCGCGCCAAAGATCCGGCCAGGTCAGCCCTGTGCCCGAGATCGGTGTCTATGCCGTCATGGTCCAGCGCGAAAAAGAGTTCGGCGCAGACCTTCGGTGTACAGACGCTCCAGAGCCCCACAGGTCGGGAAGCTGGAACGTCTACACACCGAGCTCCCTGGCCGACGAATCGACGCATGAGTTGTTTTTTTTACGCGCGGTCCCCAGAAGTCCCGACCGCTTCCCCAGGACCGGCGTTTCGTCCCGAGCTGTTTGTGACGGCCCTTGGGCCTGGCGAGGGCACCCAGACACCGAAAAAGACGAACCACTGCCGCTTCGATGTTGTCCACCTGCGTTGGAGGGAGGTCCGGGTGGTTGGCGCCCTCCCACGACAGACCTGCGCCTGACCGCTTCGGCGACGGCGGCCCGGCCGCCCCAGCGGCGCCCGCACGACCGCTGCTGGCGCAGCTGGCGGCCCGCCACGGCCGCGCCAGGCAGCCCCCGGCGCCCGCGCCCAGCGACGGGGCCTCGCCAGCCTCGGCGCTGCCCGCGGCGGCCGAGGCCGCCAGGGACGGACGGACGACGACGACGACGACGACGACGATGACGACGACGACGACGACGACCCTGAGGTCCAGGCGCTGCAGTTTGCTGCAGTTTTGCACACTGGGCGTTGGCGCCCGGGCTCGCGCCCTGGAGCCATCACAGGTCGTCGATCCAGCCTGAAAAAATACAGCAGAAAGATTGGGTCGTGATTTTTCGCGGTGTTACAATTTTCGCGCAACGTCGGATCTCGGGGGACGACGACGACGACGACGACGACGACGACGACGAACTACGAACGACGAGCGACGATGCTCGGAGGTTGCTAACGGAGGTCTTCAAGGCTCCAGGTGGTTTCCATCGGCTGCGTATCGTCGAGGGCGCTTTGGGGGTGTCCGGATCGTCCCGAGCGGCCGCCGGCAAGCCAAGTTGTGGCCCGAAAGGCACGGGGCAGTGCTATGAGGGGATAGGTTCGGGGGGGGACGCATCGGCCCCCAGTCGCCCTTTCATCCCCGATAGGGGCCTGATAGCCCACCCCGCCCGTAAGCATTCGGTGTCGCTATTGGGAGCCTAGCGCCGATCTATCCTCGATGTATCGCCTGGTCTCGCCGGGTCTTCGTTTTTGTCCGAGGGCATCTTGACTCTTCAGGAGTGGAGCGCTGATGGCTTCCCCCTGGCGGCGTGCCGTTGATGCTATGTTTGCTCCCCCCGCGGCGGCCGAGGCCGCGCCTGCGCCGACGGCGCCGCAGAACGCCACTGAGGGCCTCGAGGACCTGCACCACGATCGGAGCCAAGATGTCCGACGATTTGTTTTTCAGCCCAGGCGTTTTTGTCGGCGGCGTCCACATGGAGGTGGCGCGAGGGAGGTGGGCGTCCTAAGAAGGCGGCGGGGCTTCTAAGAAGGCAGCGGGGCTTCTTAGAAGAAGCCCGCCCAGCTTCTCAGAAGCCCTCAGAAGCTTTGAAGCCTCTAGGGCCTTCCAAGGAGGCCCCTGCCTTCTAAGGCCCCCATGCCTTCTTAGGAGGCCGCGCCGAGACCAAGACCTTGGCAACTTAAATGGGCTTTACACAACATGGTGGGCCGCCCACTTGGAGGGCAGGTTCGGGCAGCCATGATTAAAAACCGCTGAAGCACCCTGGGGTGCCCAGCCGCCCACCAAAACTTGTTTATTTCAACGGTGTTCGCAACTGCACTGGGAGCAGACTACGCAGGTGCGGGAAGAGTGTCCTGCTGTGGACGCTCTGTTGGCTGATGGTCGGCGCGCGTGCCCCTCATTGAGTGGTAGGTGAATGTGGGCGACGGCCGAAGGCGTGCCGCGGACGGGGCGGCGGCAGAGACTGAGGGTGAAGAGGCGGAAAAGGGAAGGGGAGGTTACAGGGAGGAGGGGAGAAATATACAGGTACGCACGGGAGGGGGGGAGGAGATAGAATCCGCTGGAACAGGGAGACAGGGCGGAGGGGAGGAAGAAGCGCATGGGGCGGGAAGGCTAATACGGAGGGGGCGCAGGGTGCGGAAAGCCAAGAGGAATCCGAGGGCGAAGGCACGGCCGAGGAACAGGGCAATGTGAAGAAGGTTGGGCAAGAGGGGGATTGCAAGGAGGACGAGGGGCCCCTTGTCGGGCGCGTCAGGATCCTAGTTGTTGATCGACGACCACGCGATCAAGCCATTGGAACAAGGGGCCGCAAGGGGTGCTGGGGGAAGGGGGGCCAAATCCTGCAACGATGCGGGGCACGCCAACAACATAGGGTGCCCAACTTGCCGCAAACTGGTGCCACGGGCACCCGCGCAACCTCCTGGACGGACCTCTCACCGCTTCGTGGTCGCACCCCCCTGGTGTACAGGGGTGGCCAAGTACAACAGCCAACCTCCACAGGTCGCCCACTGGCCGAGGGGGGAAAGCAAACCTAACTTACAGGTGTCAGAGCAAGTAACTGTTGGGAAAGAGGAAACACAATATTCGGGCAAGGAGGAGGAGGATTCAGGGCGGGAGGCGTGGATGCCGCCGATGTCTTTCGGGGGTGATGCTACGAGCGTTGGGTAGTGCAGTTTCGTGCCATTCGGGCCCCGTTCGCGCGCGTCGCTGGCGCGTGCTGCCTTTCTTCCCCGCCGTGCTCTTTCGCATCGGTCTCTTTTTCCTTCCCCCCCCTGTTGCTGTGTTGGTTCGCACCCGTTGCGGCCCGTGGCCGATGTCGAGGTTGTTCGGGTTGGGGCGCGAAGAACAACCACGCGACCCGCATTACAATCCAGACGCCGTGCTCGGGACGGACAGTTTCAGATGTACCGCTCGGCAGGTTTTCGTCGGGCGATCAGATGCGAGTGCCACTCCAGGAACACATGCGTTTAGCTGTCAGCACGGATTGCGCTTGGCGTGTGTGGCTTGGGGCTTGGCGGCGCAACGCCAACGGATAACATCCAGTGGCCAACGCTTGTGGCTTGGAGCTTGGCGGTGCCACCCTTGGCGGTGCAACGCCAACGCCAACGGCTTGACGACGGAGGCCGATTCCGTATACCCAGTGGCTCACGCAAACAGGCCGCGCGGCAGGTGCCCCATGCCTGCGCCCTCCGCAACATGTACTACGCCCTTCGCACTACGTTTGGTCGGCCCCGACCGCAGACGCCGTACCAGGCCTTGCGCAGCATGGTCGGTTTTGACCGTGGAGGCAGTCGGAGTTTTCCGCAAGATGCACCGCGCCTTCTGCAACACGCGCCGCGCCTTCCGCAACACGGTAGGTTCCGACCGTGGGTGCTTCAACGGGCTTTCCGCAACATGCACCGCGCCTTCCGCAACACCATCGGTTCCCAACGTTCGACGCCGCACAGGTCTTTCCGCGCCATGTCTCGCGCCTTCCGCAACATGTACCGCGCCTTTGGGCTTCCGGACGCAATTACGACGTTTCACCGGGCCCCGCAACATGCACCGTGTTTTCCTCAACATGTTCCGCGCCTTCCGCGATTGATCGGTTCCGACCGTAGACGCCGCAATGTCAGCTTGCGACTATTAAATGATCCCCCATCAGGGCTGATGAATAGAACCCGCGGGGCGCTAAATACTTGTTCCTATCCTGTGGTCTCGGGTCCTCGTTTGGAAGAGACAGCGCCCAGCGTCCCTCACTCTTTCCTCCTACCCCTCCTCCTCCCTCATCCGCTCCACCGAAGGCCCCACATGCACCGCCCGCGTGTGTCATCCCCACCCAGTACAGCGCTTCGTGGCCCCATAGGGATCTCCGCCGGAAAAGTCCCGACCGACCCGACCCCCCCCCCCCGCCAGGATCCGCCTGCCCGACTTGCCCGCCAGGGCCCGCCCGACCCGCCCGTGAGGGTCCGCCCGCCCGACCCGCCCGTTAAGGTCCGGCCGTCCGACCCGCCCGTTGGGTCAGCGTCGTTGTTTTTGATGTCGTTGCCGTCGTCTTCGATGGCGATGTCGGTTTCGTCGTCGATGTTTTGGTTGTCAGCCTTGTCGCCATCGTTGCGTTCGCCGTCCTTGTCGCCCTCGTCGTCGTCGTTGTCCTCGCCGCCCGCGTCGCCGAATCCGTGGATGTTGTAATGGGTGCATTGCGCACTGCTACAATGTCCCGCCCGACCCAACCCGCCCGCCCGCTGGCGTCCGCCCGTCAGGGCCCGCCCGCCCGATCCGCCCTTTGGGGTCCGCCAGCCCGAACCGCCCGTTTGCACCCGCCCACCCGACCCGTCCGTTCGAGTCCGCCTGCCCGACCCGACCATTACGGCCCGCCCGCGCGACCCGCCCGTAGGGTCAGCCCGTCGTTGCCGTCGCCGTCGTCGTCGTCGATGTCTTGGTCGTTGGCCTCGTCCGTGTCGCCCTCGTCGCCGTCGACCTCGCCGCCCGATGGGTCGCTAGGATCCGTGGATGTCATGGTGGGTGGATGGCCCGCTAATTTGATGTCTCACCCGACCCGACTCGCCCGCTCGCTAGATGTCCGCCCGTCAGGGCCCGCCCGCCCGACCCGCCCCTGGGGACCGCCCGCGCGGCCAGCCCCTTAGGGTCTGCCCGCTTGGCCCCCCCGTTAGGGCCCGTCCACCCGACCCGCCCGTTAAGTTAGCGCCGTCGACTTTGATATCGTCGTCGTCGAAGTCACCGTCGACGTCGTCGTCGTTGCCATCGTCGTCGTCGTTGCCGTCGCCGTCGCCGTCGATGTTCTGGTCGTCGGCCTCGGCGTCATCGTCGCGTTCGTCGTCTTGTCGCCCTCGTCGTCGTCGTCGTTCTCCTCGCTGCCCTCGACGCCGTCTCCGTGGATGTCCTCGTTGGTGGATTGACAAATATCTTGTTGTGCCGCCCGCCCGACCCGCCCGTTGGGACAGCGTCGTTGTCTTTGATGCCGCTGCCGTCGTTTTCGATGTCCTCGTCGTTGTCGATGTCCTGGTCGCTGGCCTCGTCGTCATGCTTGCGTCGCCATCGTCGCCGCCGTCCTCGTCGCCCTCGTGGACGTCGGTGGATCCCACAGTGCGTTCATGTCCCGTCCGACCCGACCCGACCGCCCGCTGGGGTCCGTCCGCCCGACCCGCCCGCCAGGGTCCGCCCGCCGGGCCCGCCCGTTAGGGTCCGCTCTTCGTCGGCGCATCGTCGTCGTCGTCGTCGTCGTCGTCGCCGTCGTCGTCGTCGTCGATATCTTAGTCATCGGCTTTGTCGTTATCGTCAAGTTCCTCGTTTTGTCGCTTTCGTCGTCGCCGTCGTCCTCGCCGCCCTCGTCGCCGCCTCCGTGGATGGCCTTGTGGGCGGATTGCCAATCATTGTAGTGGCCCTCCCTATCCGACCCACCCGCCCTGCAGGGTCCGCCCGCATGCGGGTCATAGCGCAAACAGAACGGCAATTGCACCACCAATTGGGGCACTTTACAACCAGAGTGGGCTTTCCAGAAGGAACTTACAACAAGGAAGGCGACTTTACAAACACGCGATCAAAAGGACATATACTCGATACGTGTTCTTCAATGTCCGAAATCTCCGTGGGCCCACGTGAGGGAGACACTTCGTTCTCTGAAGCGTGTTGGTTGTGAAGGGACCCATCTGGAGCAAGAATATGTGAAGTGGCGGATTCCTAATGGGATCCAACAGGAGTTTTATTTGAATCCGAGTGGCACCCTCTCCTACTTGGATCCGATTGGTACCAGGTGGGTCCCATTGGAATCGAGCAATCTTCCTCGCTATGTGGCCTACGGGCGTCCTATTGGAATACGATAGAGATGTATCATGTTGAAGTCCTGCGGGGCCCTTCCCGATGGAAATGCCTTACAATGGAGGAGCCTTCCTATTGGAATGCTGCCAGAAACGCACTGGTGTACTATATGGAAGCCCTGTGGGAACCTTTCTTTGGGTTCTCACGTTCAAACAGTCAGAGCCTTGCCTTTTGGAATCCCGTCGGGGCCAGAGTGGCGACTGCGACGGATATCGCACAGGAGTGCCATCGGAAAATGTGATGTTGTGCGTTTGTTCTGTAGAAAATTTGGCGGGCATACAACTGGGGGCCCATCAGGACCCAACTGTAACGCAATAGGGACCTGTCCTCTTTGTGGTACCCCAAAGGAGCCATTGGAACACAATTGTGATCAAAAAGGGGCAATCCCGCTACCGGCTGGTGACAGGCCTGAGTCGTTTAAGTTGGTGTTTACATATATGCCCTACATATACATCTTTGCCGGGGGCCTCAGAACCTCTGCTTGAAAAGCTTGCTTCTTTTGGCAGCCGAAGAACGGTAGGAGGCGCCCATAAGCTTCAGCAGAGCGTTCAGAAGCTTCAGGGCCCCCTGAAGAGCGCTCACGCTCCCAGAAGCCTGTGCAGGGCGCCCAGAAGTTTCAGAAGCCTCTGCAGAGCCGCTAGGTGTTCAGAAGCTTGCGCATGGCGCCCAGGCACCCAGAAGCGGCGAAAACTTCTGCAACGCGCTCAGGCGCTCAGGAACTGCAGAAGCCTCTGCCGAGCGCTCAGGCACTGCACTGAGACGCCCCAGAAGCCCTTGCAAAAGCGCCCAGGCGCTCAGAAGAACCAGCAGCCTCTGCAGAGAGCTCAGAAGCTCCATAGGCCTCATAAGCCTCTGCAGAGCGCCCAGGCGCTCAGGAGCCTCAGAAGCTTCTGCTGGGCGCTCCGGCGCCCAGAAGCGTCAAAAGCTTGTGCAGAGCGCGGGGGCGCTCAGAAACCGCTGCAAAGCGCCCAGGAACTCAGAAGCCGCAGAAGCTTCTGCAGAGCGCTCAGGAGCCTCTGCAGGGCGCTCGCGCTCTCTGCGGGGGGCTTTTGCAGGGCGCTCACGCGTTGAGGATCTCCTGTGGAGCGCTCAGGCGCTCAGAAACCTCGGCAGAGCGCTCAGGCGCTCAGAAGCTTCTACAGAACGCTCAGGCGCTCAAATGCTTTTGCAGAGAGCTCAGGCGCCCAGAAGCCACTGCAGTGCGTTCAGGCTTTCAAGTCAAGTGCCTCTGCAGAACGCCCAGGCGCCCAGCTGCAAAGCGCTCAGAGGCATCAGGGCGCCTGCGGAACACTCAGGCGTTCAGAAGCCTCTGCAGAGCGCCCAGGCGCTCAGGAGTTTTTTTTTTTTCCTCACAGCGCTCAGGCACTCAGAAGCCTGCGCAGACCGCCCATGCGCTTCGAAGCCTCATAAACCTCTGCCGAGCGCCCACGCGCTTCTGAAGGCTGGTTGTACAGTGGCCGTTCTAGTTGTAAAGAGTCCCGTCTGGGTTGTAAATTTGGCCGGTCTGGTTGGAAAATGGGCCGCCGCGGCGTTTAAGTGGTCGCTCCCAACGGGAAGCCGTAAACATCGATCTCTTGTTGGATGTAAAGTGGCCCACTTCGGCTGCGGGCGCCCAACGCCATCGAAAGCGCGCGCGCTCGCTTGTGCTGCGTCGTGCGCGGGCGCAAATTTCGCGCCCGCGCCTGGCCCGCGCGTGGGCGGGCGAGCAGGGCGCGCGGGCCGCCCCCCGCTTTCCTGCGCCTCGCGGCGCGCGGCCCCACGAGAAGAGCCCCCGCGCGCGCGAGGGGGGCGACAGCATGTGCCTCGCGGCGCGCGGCCCCACGCGAAGAGCCCGCGCGCGCGAGGGGGGGGGGCGGCACGTGCCTCGCGGCGCGCGGCCCCGCGCGAAGGGGCCGCGCGCGCGAGGGGGGAAGCGACGTCATGCGCGTTGCTCGTTTGTTCTTCTGCTCGCTTCGAACGCCCCGTGCAGGCGCGCCGCGGGGGTCGCGCCGGGGCGGATCGCGGCGCGCCTCGGGGTCGTGCGGTGTGCAGGCATTGGTGCTTGCATCTTGCAGGCATGTGCGCTTGCGTCCCGCCGTGGCGGGCGGCGCGCGCGCTTTCGCCCCGCCCTCCCGCTCCTGGGGGTACGTGCATCCCTGGCGACCCCGTGCGTCGCCTCAGACTGGCACCGCCAGGCTGGGCGGCGGGGGGGGTGCCGCACCCCTTGTCAAGTAGGCGCGGGCACCCTCGGGTGCGGGAGGCTTCTGGCGCAGCTGAAATTTGTGGCAACGTGTTGCTCGGGTTGTAAAGACACCGAATCTCGGGACCGCCCGCCCGACCCCGCTCGCTAGGGCCCGCTCGCCCGAGCCGCCCGTTGGGATCCGCGCGCCCGACCCGCCCGTTAGGGCCCGCCAGACCGACCCGCCCGTTAGGCTCCGCCCTCCGGGCCCGCCCGCCTGGCAGGGTCCGCTTGCCCGACCCGCTCGTTGGGTCAGCGCCGTCGTCTTTGATCTCGTTGCCGCTGTTGTCGATGTCCTCGTCGTCGACGCTGTCGTCCTCGCCCTGGTCGCGTCGTCGTCATGATCGTCGCCGTCGATGTCCTGGTCGTCGGCCTCGTCGTCATCGTTTCGTTTGTCGTCCCTATCGTTCTCGTCGTCGTCGTCATCCTCGCCGCCCGCGTCGTCGATTGCGTAGATGTCGCAAGCAAGTTTCTGATGTCCCGCCCGACCCGACCCGCCCACCCGTTGGGGTCCGGCCGACCAACCCCGCTCGTCACGGTCCGCCCGCCCGACCTGCCCGTCAGGGTCCGCTCGCCCGACCCGCCTGTTAGGGTCCGCCCGTCCTCGTCATCGTTGTCGTCGTCGTCGACGACGTCCTGGTAACAGGCCTTGTCGTTCTCGTCGCCTTCGTCGTCTTGTCGTTTTCGTCGTCGTCGTCGTCCTTGCCTCCCTCGCCGCCGCATCCGTCGACCTCCTGGTCCGTGGATCGCCCGCTGATTTCATGTCTCGCCCGACCCTGCACGCCTGCCCTTTTTGGGGGTGCGCCCGCGCGACCCGCTCGTCAGGGCCCGCCCGGCCCGCCCGTCGGGGTCCGCCCGCCCGGCCCTCCTGTTAGAGTCCGCCCGCCCGACCCGCCCGCCAGGGTCCGTCCGTCCGACCCGCCCGCCAGGGTCCGTCCGTCGTCGTCGTCGTCGTCGTCGTCGTCGCCGCCGCCGCCGTCGTCGTCGTCGTCGTCGTCGTCGTGGTCGTCGTCGTCGTGGTCGTCGTCGATGCCTGATTATCGGCCTCGTCGTTATCGTTGCGTTCGTCATCCTTGTCGCCCTCTTCGTCGTCGTCCTTGCCGCCCTCGTCGTCGCCTCCGTGGATGTCCTGATGGGTGGAGTGCCCACTCGTTTAACGTCTCGCCCTAACCGAGTGGCCCGCCCAGCAGGGTCCGTCCGACCGACCCTAGCGGGCCCTCCTACACGATCCTGGCCTTCCGCGGCATACGGCCTGGGCTTTCCTAAACCAACCAGGCCTTCGAAATTGAGCGGACCATCCGCAACATAAGGCCCCGGCATGCCCAAGCAGACTGGGCCTTTTCAAATAGACCAGGTTTTCCCAAACATGCCAAGCCTTCCCAAACCGACTGGGCCAACCTGATGCCCCCGGGGGGGGGCCAGACAGATTGGATCTTCCCAAATTAATCGGGATTTCCGCAAATGAGGCCGATGGGGGGTCAAACAGACCAGGCCTTCCCAAACTAAAGAGGCCTTCCGCAACATGAGGCTTGGGAGTTACCAAAGGGACCGCGCTTTCCTAAATTAAACAGGCCGTCCACGACATGATGCTTGGGCTTTCCCAAACCAATCGGAGCTTCCCGATCGAAGCGGACCTTCCCAAACGCGATGTTTCACGTATGTTTGTAAAGTTCTGCCCGGTTAGCCGCTGTACGTGTGGCCACTCTCCGTCGCTTTAGGTTAATTCATCGGTGCGTGCCCCGCTGTGACTGGACTCGCCGCCGGCGCGCTCGCCCGCGGCCGCTGACTACAACAGTACGTTTGTAAAGGCTCGCTTGGTCTGCAAAAGCACCCGAACCAAAGCCGCCCCCCTCGCGCCACCCCTTTGTGGGCGCCGCCAATTTTTCTCGGTTTCGGCGTCTCGGGCTTCTCCAAGGCCGCGAAGACGATCCCCGTGGAAGGGGGTTGGGACTTCTGGAGCCGCGCACTGACAAAAAATCGAGCCGCCGAATGTTTGGGATCGGGCGATGACATCGGAAGGGGGTCGGTCGGGACCACGGCGGACCCTCCCTCACGTTTTCCGTCTTGTTTGGGCCGCCTCCTGGAGGCTGGCTGGGTCCGCCTCGGAAAAGCGGTTCAGCATGGACCGCGGGACGGACCTTGGCACCAATTTCGAAGTTTTTCCCAACCGTCCTATGGTTAGGTACCCGTTTTGAATAAAACAGTGTGGTCGCCCCGGCCTCTTTTTTCTCCTCCCCCCTCCTCCACTCCTCCTCTCCTGTGTCGGGCTGCGATCTGCGCAATTGTCGCAATTTTCGTGGGCTCCTGGGAGGCCCAGCGGAGGTACGTCCCACGCGGATCACCTCGGGACCTCGCGGTGCCATGGGGGCTGAGATCTGCGTAACTGTCGCCATTTTCGTGGGCTCTTGGGAGGCTCAGCGGAGGTACGTCCCACGCGGATCACCTCGGGACCTCGCGGTGTCCTGGGGGTTGCGATCTGCGCAATTGTCGCCATTTTCGTGGGCTCCTGGGAGGTCCAGCGGAGGTACGTTCCACGCGGATCACCTCGGGACCTCGCGGTGCCATGCGGGCTGCGATCTGCGCAATTGTCGCCACTTTCGTTGACTCCTCCGAGGCCAAGCGGAGGTACGTCCCACGCGGATCACCTCGGGACCTCGCGGTGCCTTGGGGCTATGATCTGAGCAATTGTCGCCATTTTCGTGGGTTCTTGGGAGGCCCAGCGGAGGTACGTCCCACGCGGATCACTTCGGGACCTCGCGGTGCCTGTGGGGCTGCGATCTGCGCAATTGTCGCCATTTTCGTGGGCTCCTGGGAGGCCCAGCGGAGGTACGTCCCACGCGGATCACCTCGCGACCTCGCGGTGCTTTGGCGGTTGCGATCTGAGCAATTGTCGCCATTTTCGCGGGCTCTTGGGAGGCCCAGCAGAGGTACGTCCCACGCGGATCACTTCGGGACCTCGCGGTGCCTTGCGGGCTGCGATCTGCGCAATTGTCGCAATGTTCGTTGGTTCTTGGGAGGCCCAGCGGAGGTAGGTCCCACGCGGATCACCTTGGGACCTCGCGGTGCCTTGGGGGGTGCGATCTGCGCAATTGTTGCCATGTTCGTGGGCTTCTGGGAGGTCCAGCAGAGGTACGTCCCACGCGGATCACCTCGGGACCTCGCGGTGCCCTGGGGGTTGCGATCTGCGCAATTGTCGCAATGTTCGTGGGTTTTGGGAGGCCCAGCGGAGGTACGTCCCACGCGGATCACATCGGGACCTCGCGGTGCCGTGGGGGTTGCGATCTGCGCAAGTGTCGCCGTTTTCGTGGGCTATTGGGAGGCCCAGCGGAGGTAGGTCCCACGCGGATCACCTCGGGACTTCGCGGTGCTTTGGGGGCTGCGATCTGCGCAGTTGTCGCCATGTTCGTGGGCTCTTGGGAGGCCCAGCGGAGGTACGTCCCACGCGGATCACCTCGGGACCTCGCGGTGCCCTGGGGGCTGCGATCTGCGCAATTGTTGCCACTTTCGTGGACTCTTGGGAGGCCCAGCGGAGGTACGTCCCACGCGGATCACCTCGGGACCTCGCGGTGCCTTTGGGGTTGTGATCTGCGCAGTTGTCGCCATTTTCGTGGGCTATTGGGAGGCCCAGCGGAGGTACGTCCCACACGGATCATTTCGAGACCTCGCGGTGCTGTGGGGGTTGCGATCTGCGCAATTGTCGCCATTTTCGTGGGCTATTGGGAGGCCCGGCGGAGGTAGGTCCCACGTGGATCACATCGGGACCTCGCGGTGCCCTGGGGGCTGCGATCTGCGTAATTGTCGCCATTTTCGTGGGTTTTTGTGAGGCCCAGCGGAGGTACGTCCCACGCGGATCACCTCGGGACCTCGCAGTGCTTTGGGGGCTGCGATCTGCGCAATTGTCGTCATTTTCGTGGGCTCCTGGGAGGCCCAGCGGAGGTCACCTCGGGACCTCGCCGCCCCCTGGGGGGCTTGCGATCTGCGCAGTTGTCGCCACTTTCGTGGGCTCCTGGGAGGCCCAGCGGAGGTGGGTCCCACGCGAATCACCTCGGGACCTCGCCGCCCCTGGGGGGCTGGCGATTTTCGCAACCTTTGCCGCTTTCGTGGGCTCCTGGGAGGCCCAGCGGAGGTGTGTCCCACGCGGATCGCCTCGGGACCTCGCCGCCCCCTGGGGGGCTTGCGATCTGCGCAATTGTCGCGGCTTAGATCACTCGGAGGTACGTCATATGCGTTTCTTTCAGCGCCCCTGTCTTTCCATTTTGTATATTTGCCGTTCCTCTTCTTGCTGCGCTCTTCTGAAATCACTACTGGGTGCTCTTCTTGCGCATTGCGGGTCCTCCAGAATGCCAGTCAGCATTGAGTGGTCCTGACTATCATCACCACATGTATAGAAAGGGTTGGGTACGTCACAGGGTAATTGAGAATGCCGCGCCATTTTGGAACCGAGGCGTAGATTTATTCTGACCACCGCCCAGGGCCATGTTTGGGGATCGATGTTCGGGGACTTCGCCAGGCGGTGGATATGGGTACACTGGTGCTTTGGGTGGTGCACAATGCACACATCTCTGCCACCTGCCGAGGTCCTCGAAGATCGATCCCACAGGCGGCGGTTATGGATAACTCCCCGCCTCGCAGGGGTGCTCTGGAGGCCGACTGGGCCCCCCTTGGGTGAGCTGGGCCCGCCCTGGGCCAGGGCCGCCTCCTGGCAACGAAGGGCCAGGAGGGTGCCACGGATGCTACGGGGCGTACCGATCGGTTTGATCGAACCAGTGGGTCTTGGCTATGCCCTAAGATCTTGGCGTCACGATTCTTCACGCCGCCGGCGCCGTCGCTGTCCCCTGCGCTCCCGGCGTCGCTCTGTTGCCCGGACTCCGGGCCCGCGGGAAGTTTGGCTTGAGAAGTACCGCGGAAAGATGGAGTCTGTAGGTTCCCATCGTCCTCACGACGCTGCAGTTTCCCGCGGCCTCGGATCTCCGGATTTGTTTCATCGGCGGCGGTACACAGGCAGTCCGCTCCTGCGTGTGGCAATTTGGGGCAACCGAACGGCTAATTGTCCAGGGAGCAAGAGGAAGGGAAAAGACGAGCGCGGCCGCGCGGGGGGAGGGGGAAGCGCTCAGACGTGGATGAGTTCCGCGTAGAGCAGGCCGGCGCGGCCAGCCGAGGCAACAGGATCTCAGGGGCAACCAGTTCTCGGTCATCTTGGGCAGGGCTCGTTGTCGGTGTCACGTCGCGGGCGTTGCCCACCGGAGACACACGCAGAAGTCGCCTGCCCAGCAGCGGCCACTGTCGTCAGGGGCAACGTCAGGCGGAGGACAGGCTCAGGGGGAAGATGCATCGACCCCCAATCGCCCAGCCATCGCCGCTAGCTTCCCGACAATCCACCCTGCCCAGGAACGCGGGGATCCGCCATCAGGGGCCTATCGCCGATCTAGCGGCGATGTATCGCCGGTTCCAGGTCAATGTTGCCGAACCACTAAGGGCCTTGAGGATTCGTGCGATCGGGGCGTTTTTTTCAACCTGGCGTTTGTCATCGATTCTTGGCCTCTGGACAGATGCCTTGGCATCGCTCAGACGTATGTTTCTTTCGGCGAGGCCAGCGCCAGAAAACCTGGACCATCGTGAACCGTCTAGAGGGGAAAAGACGCACGAAGCCAAACAATGCATGGGTAATGGACGCCCGAGAGATGGCAAGAAGTGGCGTGCTTGGCAGCGGCCGTTGTCGGTTCCGGGCAGCATCTGCCATTGGGTATCGTGCCCGCTGCCGCTTCGGCGCCTCGCTCGGGGCGTCCTTCCACAGAGGATGTCGCGGCCTCCGTCGCCGAGGCGGCCGACGTCGCGTACGAGGCGGGTGTCGGCATCGAGGGCAAGGTGTCCAACGCGGTCGGGGGCATGTACTACTCTCGGGTGTTGCCAGAGGTGTCCTTGGCCCCAGGTGAGCGACAGAAGAAACCCGGGTCGTCTTCACCGGCCTTGGCGCGTAAGCTGACCGCGCGAGGTCGTTCGTAAGCGCCTTCGTTTCCAGTGTGGCGTGTCGCGCTGGCGGCCCGCGCGGGCCTCCGCGCACGGTCGATACATCATCTCGCGAAAGACCTGTTTCTTGCCGTCGCTCAGGTGTCCCCCGGATTTCCAGGGAGGCCCCCACGCCCTCCGGAGCCCCCGTCACGAGGCCAGGAGGTGGGCCTCCAGCGGGGACAGGGACACCTCTGGCAACCCCCGGTGCTCGCCGTCCGACGACCCCGTCGCGACCGAGGCGGCGACCGGCTCGGCCGCGGGGGCGGCGGCGAACGGGACAACGAACGCCACCTCCTCCTCGGACGGCGTGGTGGGCTCGCCGAAGGAGGTTCGGGCTTCCAGGCATTCGGAGGGTGACGGAACCCCTACCCTTCAGGGTCCATCTCGGTTCGAAGGGTCCGACTCGGTTCTGGTATTCCATCGATCCGATGCGGGCCGACGTTTGCATGGCGTTGTTGTGCACCCTGGCGCGGCCGATTCGATTCGATACTGGTTTCGTGGCAGGGGGCATTGGGCAGGGGCTACGTGTGGCAGGGGATACGTGTGGCTAGTTGACTCCAGTGTCCATTTGTCGCGTCCTATTGGGAGTGCATGGTCTCATGCTTGTTTCGGCCGCGCGTGCTGCACGTGTCACAGGCTGGAGCGCCTTTAAGGAAATATGTGTCGTCCATTCGCTGCCAAGCGCCACAGTCTAGACCAGAAGTGGTTTGGCTGCTAGTCGAGCTTCAATGGGGGGGTGCCGTGTCGGTTGGCCCCTGGTGAGATGGCGCCATTCACCAGGTTGCAAAAAGATCTCCCAAACAATTATTGAATCGCTTCGCTCATTCCGCCGGCCCGTGATATGGCATCGCTGGTTTTTGTCTGTGTGTTCGTTGCCCATGTTGCGCTCTTGGGGGCGGGTGTCGTTCGGACGCGTTGCGTGGGGAGTTTTGATGGTGAAGCAGTTCCCTGGGGGTCGTCTCTCGATGGGGCGAAATAGAGTCGTCGTCAAGATGCTTCTTTGGGGGGCCTCTTGGGGTCTGTTGAGAGGCCGTTCGGGGGCGCCTGGGAGACATGTTTGAAGCCTTCTGGGGCTTCTTTTGGGCCTCCTGGGAGTCTCCTGGGGCCTCTTGGCGACATCTTGGGGCCTCTTGGAGGCCTCTTGGGGCCTCTTTGGGACCTCCTGGGCGCCTTCTGGGACGGAGGGCTCCATTTTTGAGTTCTCGGTATCCCTCCTGAGTCCCTCTTGGGCCCGTCTTGGGGCCTCTTGGTCCGTCTTGGGCGGCACTTGGGCCGTCTTGAGGGCTCTCTTGGGTCGTTTCGGCGCCGTCTTGGGAGCTTCGGGGGCCGTCTTGGAGCGGTCTTGGGGGCCTCTTGGGCCGTCTTGGCGCGTCCGGAAGCCGAAAAAGCCAGAACACAAAAAACATCGAAAAAACAAATGAAAATCAACGATTTTGGCCTCTTGGGGCTCTCTTCGGAGGCCTCTTGGAAGGCTCTTGGGGCGTCTTGGAGGCCTCTTGGGCTGTCTTGGGGGCCTTTTGGGCCGTCTTGGGGTCATCTTCGGCGTCTTCGAGCGCTCTTTGGGCGTCTCGGGGGCCTCTTGGGCAGTCTTGGGGGCCTCTTGGGGCACTCTGAGCGCGCTCTGGGGAGCCTGAGAGGCCGCACCCAGAAGGAAAACCATCTCTGAGTAGACTTGGTCGGGCGGCGACCGGGCGTTGGTCGGAGTACTTTTCGCCGGGGGGGCCCCAGGGGCCGCCCCGCGCGCGCGAACTAGAAATACTGTTAATACTGTTAACCAGTTACCGGAGATCTTAGCACGCCCTGGCCCGTTGGGCCGGCGAATTCCGACTGTGGGACCCCGCATAACAATATAGATTTAGATTGCCTTTCGCTCTTTTCTCTTCGCCCTGGCCGAAGCCCCCCGTCTCGCCCTCTGTTGCGCCTCTTCCTCATGCTCCTTGTCTTCCTTGTCATCCGTTTCCTCCTTATGCTCGCACTCCTTGTTCAATTTCTCCTCTTTCTCTTCGTCCTTTTCTTCCTCTTCCTCCTCCTCCACCGCCTCCTCCGTCACCCCCCTCATCTCTATCCCGCCTGTCTTCTCATGCACATCCTTCCTCTTGGCCGGGGGGCGCATGCCGATGTTCCACGGCGCCTTCGCCGCCGCGCCCGGCAGGGGCGCGTTTTCCGATGACCAAATCGCGAAGCCGTCGGGGCAACGGCCGTTGGGACAACCCCGCGAACCGCTGGGGCGCGAAAGCAAACCGTTGGGACAACCCCGCAGGCACCGAGACAGTCGCGGCCGCGTTCAGGCGGGAAGCATCACGAAATCCAGCTCTGCCGCGAGATGCTCCGCCTCAGCCCCGACTCCACCGCTCTCTTGTCGAACTCTTCGAGCCATTTGCGACTAGGGAAGGGGTTCCCGCCTGAGATTTCCTTATCATTCATTCACGCGTGAGGGACGCCTCTTGATGTGCCCATTTGGCGTGCTCAAATGTTTTGCCTGGTAGAGTTCGCCGATGACCCGTTCGGACTACCAACATCCAGCGCGGGCCCCAGTTCTTTCCGACCCACTGACAGACGAAGCCCCCGCGTCAACAACGAGCCGAAACAATACGACAGTTACAGGGTTCGAGGACCCGCCCGCTCGGATTACCAACGTGAAGTGCGGACCCCATGAGGAGGGGGCTCCGCCTGAGACTGCCTCCACATTCAGGCCTGATGGGGTACAAAAGTGACGACACCTACAGGATTTCAATGGCCCGCTCGGATTTCCGAAAAATGACGTGCGGGACCCATCAGCCGGGGGCTCCCGCCTGAGATTCGACATTCACTACGAATTGCACGCCTGACATTTCCTCCGCCTTCAAGCCGCACGGGCCCAAAAGTGACGATGGTTACACGATCCCGATGACCCGTTTGAATTTTTATATACAACAAAACTCAGGCTTGGTGAGCCCAAGAATGAAGATTGTTACACGATTCGGATGACCCGCTGGGATTAAACACTGAGGCGCGGGACCCATAGGCACGGGGATCTTGTATGAGACTTCCTTTGCAATCGACTCTCAGATGAGGCTCCCGCCTGAGACGTCTTCCATATTCAAGCCGCAGAAACCAAACAACGACAAGAACTACCGGATCCCGATGACCCGTATAGTGTTGGACCCATGGTTTCGTCGCAATTCATTCGCAAATGAGGTTCCCGCTTGACACCTCGTCCACATTCA
The DNA here is from genome assembly GCA_963575745.1 of Prorocentrum cordatum. NCBI lineage: Eukaryota > Dinophyceae > Prorocentrales > Prorocentraceae > Prorocentrum > Prorocentrum cordatum. Next base: position 1,694,400 of record CAUYUJ010002224.1, on the reverse strand, counting down.
CGCTTGAGGAGCCCAACAACGACGAGTGTTTCACGGTCCCGATGACCCGCTCAGATGAAAAAGCCAACAACGCGGGACCAATAGGCAGCGGGCTCCCGCCTGAGATTTCTTCGCAAGTGACTTACAGACGAGGCGTCCGCTTGATATTTCGTCAAGATTCAGGCCGAGGAGCTCGAACGTGGCTTAAGCCGTAGGAGCCCAAAAGTGACGACAGCTACACGATTCCAATGACCCGTTCGGATCAAACACATGAGGCACGGTACCCATAGGCAGGGGGGTCCCGCTTGAGACTTTCTCGGAATTTTTTCACAAACGAGGTTCCCGCCTGAGACGTCCTCCATATTCAAGCCGCAGGAGGTCAACAGTGACGACAGTTACACGATCCCAATGACCCACGTATAGTAAAAACATGAAGCGAGGGACCCCCATTGGGCCGGGGCTGCCGCCCGACAGTTCCTCACAACTATCTTACAGACGAGGCTCCCTCTTGGCCGATGATCACGATGGGCAGGTGATAGTGATGAATGCTTGATGATAGTAATGGTGATGGTGAATGATGGTGAATGGTACTTGACTGATGATGATGATGATGAATTAATGAATACTAACGATGAGGTGGGAATGGGTGTGTGTGAGGGTGTACGGGTTATGAATGACTGTGTGTGTTGATGATGCTGGTGCTTGTGATGATGATGGTGATGATGATGATGCTGCTGATGATGATGATGGTACTGGTGATGACGATGATGATGATGATGATGATGATGATGATGAGTGTGATAACGAGTGCGTTGCGATGCTGATGAGGCGGAGGATGGGGAGGGAAATGTGTGAGGCGTGACGTTCCTACGAGGGGGTGCGCAGAGAAAACATTTTGGATATGGGAAACGTAATTCCGCGCGCCGCCATGGCGCCTAGTTGCTGCCTGCAGCTGCCGCGCCGGGGTGCCGGGCCTGGTCTTGCCGCCTGCACCCTCCGCCAGTCCGGCATGTTGCTGGACACACCCCTCCCGCGGCGTTAATCTCATCGCCGCCTTTCCGGACCCCCGCCTGGGGGACGCGCGGCCTACCGCCTGGTGTCTCATGCTCCTGATTGTCTCGTGCACCTGACTTGCTGGACTCGTTCCGGTACCCGCACTCGGCCCCGCCGCCGATGGAGCCCTGGCGCAGCAGCCGCCGCAGTCCCCGCTGGCGGGGCCAGCCGCGCCAACCGCTTTGGGCGCGACGCGTCCCCCCGAGCGGCCTCCACCTTTCCCCCTTTTCGGCCGCCCGCCCCACCTTTTTTCCAGTTCCCTTTCGGCCGCCCGCCCCTTTTCCCTTCTCCCTTCTCCCTTTCGGCCGCCCGCCCCCCTCTCCCTCTCCCTCTCCCTCTCCCTCTCCCTCTCCCTCTCCCTCTCCCTCTCCCTCCCCCACTTTCGGCCTCTCCCTCTCCCTTTTCCCTTTCGGCCGCCCGCCCCCTTTTCGGCCGCCCGCCCGCTCCCTTCCATGTTGTCACACTTCGCTACATCGGTGCCCTCGTTTTGTAATCTTATCCGCCAGCGCACTCGACTTCTGCCCAGCCGCCTGCGCAGAAGAGTGGCATGGGGGGCATGGCTTACGAGGGACACGTTGCACAACAGCCCATGCATGGAGGAGCTGAGCCAGAAGTTGCGCGAACTCTTGGCTAGGCCGTCGAAGGGCATGAACAAGAGAAACGCGCAGAAGAGGATACAAGACGGTGCTGGGAGACGCCCAGGCGAAAAGGATGTTGCCCACCGAAAGGTTTCACCGGCAGTCGGCCAGATTGCCACCATAAACCAACATCGTTTGATAATTCAGTCCGCAACGTCGCTGACCACATGTACACCCCCATGCACGCCATCTTCTCACAGTGGTTTGGGGGGGGCCTGGCGTTCGAGGTGGGCCGCGCGGCACTGCGTCCATGGACCGTCGAAGGAATCGGGGTTGCATGTTCACTGGGGCTGGACGTGGAGACGTGGATTCCTCTCGCTTCGCGGGGTGCACGTCCTGAGAACGTACAGTCCAGTCTTTGCGGGGCCTCTTGGGAGCTTCTTTGCGGGAGTGTCTTAGGGGTTTCTAGGGGCCTCTTCTGCACTGGGTTTCTTAGGGGCCTGTGGGGGCCTTTGGGGGGCGTCTTGGGCCGTCGTGAGGCGCTCTTGCGGCGTGTGGCCCATTCAGAAGCCGGTTTGGGAGCCTTTCGCGGCCGTATTGGGGTTTTCTTAGGGTCCTCTGAAGTTGGGCCGTTTTAGGGTCCGCTGGGGCCGTCATGGAAGCCTTTTGAATGTTTGTTGGGCCGTCTTGGAGCCATTTTGGAGGCTGCTTGGGCCTTCATGGGCCTCTGAGAGTCGAAAAAAAGCGAAAACATTACCGTGCCTGGATAGTGGGTCTGAGTGGCGGCCCGTCCCGCCACCGTGCCTGGGTAGTGGGCCAGAGTCCTCAAGGATTCGCCTGAGGGTCTCTTCGGAGGGTTCTCGGGGGCCTATGGGTGGCAGCTTGAGGCATCTTGGAAACCTCTTGGGGTCCTTTTGGGGGCTGCTTGGAGGCCCCCTGGGAGTTCTTAGGGGCCTCTTGGGGCGCCTCTTGGGAGTCTCTTTGGGCTTCCTGGGGCGTCTGCCGTGGGGAACAATGCTCAAAAGTGGAAGGTCTGGGCGTTGATTGGCGTGACCTGCTCGGCTGCCGCGCGTGCGTGCCGCTCCCCAGGGTTTCGGGGCGACCTCATGGGGGGCTCTAGGGAGCCTCTCGAAAGCCTCGGGGCGGTTTCTTGGAGCGTCTTTGGGGCCGCTTTGGGGCCTCTTCGGTTTTTGTTGTCTACGTCTTGCGCCGGCTTGGGGCGCTCTTGCGCCGCCTGGCCCCTTCGGAGGTCATCGTGGAAGCCTCTCGCGGCCGCCTTCGGGCTTTCTTGGAGTCCTTTTGGGCCGGTTTGGGGGCCCCTTGGACCGTTTCGGGTGCCTCTTTTGGAAGTCTCGGGGTCCTCTTGAGCAATCCTGGGGCCCCTTTGGGGGCCTCTTTGGCCGTCTTGGGGTTTTCCTGGAGGCTGCTTGGGTCGTCATGGTCTGCTGAGAGCCGAAGAAAGGCGACGCTGCCAAAATCTTTCTAAAAACAACGGGAAGTTCATGATTTTACCTCTTGCAGGCGTTTTTTCTAATCTTTTTGGGGCTCCCTTGAGTCGTCTTTGGGGCCCTACTGGGACCATCCAGGACCGTCTTGGGCCGTTTGGGGGCCATCTTGTGCCATTTTGAAGCAATTTTGGGCCATGTTGAGGCCCTCTTGGGGCCCCCAGAGGCCCCACAGGCCCAAATCGTAGATTTCCTATGGTTTGCGTATTTGTTTCGAAAGTCCGAGAAGGGGGGCACACATCTTGGGTCGGCGGAGTGGCCCGACTCCACGGGGGGGTGAGGGGGAGACATGATTATGTTCGCTGAGGCTGGACGTGGAGACGTCCCGGGGTGCACGTCCAGATTGCGGAGTGCGCGGGCGTTTGGTGCGTCTTGGAAGATGTGTTTCGTTTCTATGGGTATCGGTTTCATGATATTTGGTTGGCCTGGGACCGCCCCAGGCCGTCTTCGGGCGCGCTAAGATCGCATTGTACCATTCAAGAGCCGTCTTGAGGACCACTCTGTGCCCAGCTATAAAGCGATGTGAACGACATCAGAGGAACGTGCGTCGAGCTAGGTGCAGCATGTCAACGCTTGGTCGGAGGACCGACTGTACAAGCGTCGCACAGGCACGGAGGACCAGCTTGCGGAGCTTTTTGATGAAGCCCAACGCGCGATGCGCAAGGGCGTTCTCGAGCGCCTCAGGGCGGCTTCTTGGGGACCTTTCGGCATCGGGGAAGGTTTTTCGGGAGCTCTTTCGGCCCTCGCGGGGCCATGTCGGTCCGTTTGGGGGCCTTCTTGGCGGGCTGGGAGCCCGTCTGACTCCTCCAGGGGCCGTATTGGGGGCTTCTCACAGCCGCCTTGCGGCGTTTTTGGGGTCCCCTTGGGCTGTTCTGAGGGCCTCATGGGCCGCGCTGCGGGCCGTTATTGGTCGTTCCGAGGCCGTTTTGGGCCCTTTTTAGGTGTTTCTCGGGCCTCTTGGGGCAATTTTGGCCGCTGCGTATCTAATCTAGTGGCCTTCGGCCCAACCCGCCACTGTGCCCGGGCTGTGGGCCAGGAGCTTCCAGGCTGAATACGAGTGTCTCTTGGGTTGCCTCTCTGGAGCCTCTCGGAGGGCTCTTGGGTGCATTTGGAAGGCTTTGGGTGGCCTCGTGGGAGCCTCTTTGGTTTTTGTTGGGGCGTATGGGGAGCTTTTTGGGGCCTCGGGGAGGCGCCTCGGGGGCCTCTTCGGGGGTTCTTGGGGCCACTTCGGGGTGAAAGGCTCGAAAGGTCAGTTCGTATTCCCCCTCTTGGGGTTTCTTGGGGCCACTCTTGGGCCGTCCTGGGGGCCCCTGTGCCCTCTTGGGGGCCTCATGGCCCGTCTTGGGACGATCTTGGACCCTTTTTGGCCGTGTTGGACGCTGCAAAACCCGCTTTGCACGTAAGAGGTATTTGCCAGGCGCTGGTCTCACGTGAATCCTACCTCCTCCCCGTTTTCTCTCCCCTCCCCCCTGGGTTTTCTGGCGCAGGATTTCGATCAGGAGTTTCTGAGGATGCATTATCCAACCCGGAAAGCTGCTTCAGCTCCCCTGGCGACTCGGGTCGTCAGCGCTATTTGTCTTGCCCACGCACATATGACGTACGCGGCTTTTCTTTTGTTTTTTGTTCAGATGTCGTGCCGATGTGACCGGGAGGTTTCTTGCGGCGACGATTGTCGCGGGTTTGCGCCCGATGGGGGCCTTGTCCCGCGCCGCTTGTGTTCTAGAGGTCGTTTTGTTGAAGGGAATCTGCACACCCCCAAGGTACGTGCCGGACTTGGGCCGCCACGACCTGCGCTGCAAGGGCAGTTGCACGACGCCCGCGGTCCCGCTGGGGCAAGGCTTGCGGCGCGCACAAGTTCGACGCGGGGAGGTGTTCAGAACCATTGCCTGGGAGATCGATCTTTGGGAACTCCACCGGTTGGTGGATATGGACACATTTGTCCCCCTTGGGCCCGAGAACACCCTTATCCGCCGCGTGCCGAGGTCCATGGAGATCGATCCCCAGGCGGCGATTCTGGACAAGCCCCTGCCCAGCAGCAGCGGGGAGTCGCGAGGGGTGCGGTTTCCTCCTTCGAAGCCCACCGGGCTTCGGGGACGGCTTTTCGGAAGCCCCCGGGCCCTTCCCCTCTACGGAGGCCGAGAGGCCCCCCGCCGTGTCAGAAGGCCGCCCCCCTCCCGCCACCCCCGTCTGTGCGTGCTGCCAGCAAGGGGCGCAGTGCCTCAACGGGTGCGCCGGCCACGGCGACTGCGTCGGAGGCGCGTGCTCCTGCCGCGACGGCTACCAGGGCGAGGCGTGCGAGATAGGTGGGGGGTTGCTGAAGGTGTCCCCATCTTATCGATAAAGCTTGCTGGAGGCCGTGGGGGCCTCCCTGGAAGTCTTCGGGACGCCTCGGGAGACCTCTGGCAGCACCCGAGCAGGGCCCTGCCCGCAGAATTGCAGCGGCCCGGCGCACGGCACGTGCAGCAGCCTCGGGACGTGCATCTGCATCCGAAGGAGGAAAACGCAGCACGAACATAAGCTTCACCCACACGCAGAAGGGGGGGAGGGGGGAGGGCTTCTTAGAAGCACCCCTGCTTCTTAGAAGCTGCTGGCCTCATCTATAGATGTAATGCCGGTGCCTTCAAAGAAGCAGTCTCCTTCTAAGAAGCCCTCTCCCCTCCCTCCACCCCCTTGTGCGCGCCGCCAAAAGCTGTCGGAGCTCACCGCAGATTTGTTCGAGCGGCGCTGGACCTGGCAGCGGGGGGGCAGGCGCCGATCCAAGAAATCTGCGCAGAACTCTGAGAGATCTCACGTGTCTGTTGTGTTTTCTTCCTTTACGCATGGTCTCTTTCTACGGCAAGGCCTGCGACCTCCTGCGGTGCCCGCTCGACTGCTCCGGGCGCGGCCGGTGCGAGGAGCAGGGAGCCGGGAAAAACAGAGCAGCTGCACATGGCAGCCAAAGCGTGGAAGAAGAGACCATTGTAGCCAAGAAGCAGAAGTTGGGACGATTCCGGGCTCAGGCGCGGCACGATCGAGGTAGGCACGGATAGAATGGTCACGAAGATCGACAGCAGTTGTTGCCCATTTTGAGCAGGGCTAGCTGTCGGTGTCGCTGCGGACGTAGCCTACTTGGGGCAAGAGTCGGAAGAGCAAGGGGGAATGGCAATGATACGTCAATGATTCCAGGATTTCCTGCAGTCCCTGATTTCCCATGCGGGCCACGGAAACGAGGGCCGCCAGACACTCCCGAATGCTTGGAAGTATTCTGAACCAGCCGTATGATCTCATCATCATAGTCCCAAAGAGGGTGCCTGCCCAACAGCGGCCGCCGTCTGGTTTGGTCAACGTTTGTTTGGCATCGTGAGTGTTTGTCTGTACCGTTCTAGGCGTGGCAAGAGGCTGGGCTTTGGTTCTCGTACTGCCCCTCAAAGCTGGGTCAGGGTGACCTGCTCGTCGGTCGCTCAAAGTCCGAGTGAGCGGGCCGGACGGTCATTCATTGCCTCGGGTGCGTGGTGGGGTGACGTTCCGTCCAGCAGATGTTGCTTGTTGTGCTGTTGTTGTTGCTGCATTCTCGTCGCCCTCACCCGCGACCCACCCGTGGTGCGACCTACGTGGTAAAGAACCAGTGGTGCGAGCTATGCGGCCACTATGTGGTGCCATACATGTGCGCAAGTGTTCTTTACCCATCGTTCTTGGCGCATTCATATGTTCGACGGTCCCGTCGGGGGGTCGGGGAATCGCGGGTCCGTTTCCTCGTATTTTTCCTTGGTTTCTGCTTCCGTTTGCAGGGAGTGTGCGGATCGCAGATGTGCCCAAGCGATATGAATGGGGGGCGCGCGCGCCCGTCGTCGCTGGCATCGCGAAGGACGACTGCAAACGGTTTCTTATATTTGTCTTCGGGGCGGTCTCGTGAATCACAGCAGGACGCAAGCTCGAAACATTGGCGGGAACGTGGCCGCTTTCAAAGTGCGAGCCAATGTCTATATACAACTACGACGGTGCTGACCTGTGCGGAGGTTTGGCCCATACGCTATTTCATCCCCAGATCTGGGTTATCAGCCGAAAGGCCCGCACCAGCGGGGTGATGAATTCGGATTCGATGGTTGTGGATTTCGAGGCGATGATCTCGGACATTACGTTCGAGGTTGACGGGGCCGCTGACGGCCACGCTGTGGCGAGCGGTCAGTTCTCGCCGCAACGGTTGGGACGAATCGAAAAACTAGTGATGGGCGCGCCATTTTCATAGGGAGGAACGTCGATACACCGACCCCCGCAGGTGCCTCGCATAGCGGAGCCACTGCGACGGGGAAACTGTTGTTGTGGGCTCTTCGGCGGGGAAACTTGCTGCTCCGGGCGGTGCGGCGGAGAATCCTGCTGCCAGCGGCGCTGCGGCGGGGAAACCGGAGGCTGATGTGGTTGCGACGGGGAAGCGCGGTGCTATAGGGAGGCCAGCCATCTTCCAGATGAATTCGGGATGGTCGGGCCAGCGGGCGGGTTATATGCCCTACCACATTCGATAATGTGTTTCCCCCCCGTGGCCACACACCATAATAAAAAAACAATGTTAGCCACGATGGGCCAGAACGAGCAAGAGAGCCACACCTCACGACCGCTCTTGGGGGTAGATTCCAATGAGCGTCGAATTGACGCTGTCCAGAACGATGGGCGTCGGACTGACGCGGGCCAAACCGATGAGCGTCGAATCGGCGCGAACCATGAACGAAATGAGCTTCGAGTCGACGCGCCTGTGCTGCCAAGTGACCGGCTGAGTGTGCAAATTGCTTCGCAAAGTGTAAATCTTGCGACACTCGATAGCTTTGCAAGAGCAAAAAGGGAGACACTCTCCAAACCTTCCGCGGCACATTCTTAGAATACGCGAGAGCCAACCATGACCACGGCGACCAGCAAGCACGGGCCGTTGCAAAAGTACCCCAGATGATGGCCCAATGGGCTATTCGACCACGAGCAGTCCGTCCAGTTATCGATGTTGAAGCCCGTGCAGTTGTCGAAACCGTTGTGGCCCATAGTGCCAGGCATCAGGATATGGCGCAGCAGCAAGGACAGAGTAGCAACGCCTGCCTCTTATGAACAGCTTGCGGTACTGGGCCAACGAAACAAGAAAGGTTCAAACCGAGCCAGGTATATGGTCTGGAATCAGCAGCGTGATGACATGATGCATGCCTTTGTGACAAATCGGACCCCCACGACCGCAGTATTTTGCTAAAAAACAACGAGTTGGGGCAGTTTAAAAAATCAAGGGTCGTACATGTCACAACCACCGTGGCTTGCACAAGGACGAACAACGCTGCCCTCAAAAAGCAGCTCAATATAAACGGATGATCCAGCCCCTGCAAATAATGACGTACTCCCCACGCGCGAAGCTGAGTTTGTAGACCCACAGATGCAGGTCAAAGACACGTACGAAACTCAGCTCCAGAGCCACAGTACGTTGAGCGCCATTAGCTTGAGTAGGATTAGACATGAGGCGCGCGTCGACTTTGCCAGGTTTGATAAGTTGGCCGGTGCGATCAACAAGAGTGTGGACGATTACCGAAATGAATCGAGGAGGCGTTTCTCTGCGATCTTCGCTGGACAGATCACCCGTCATGAGGAACGTGGGCCCACGAATGAGGAGGCCACAGCCTTTGCCCATGTCACCACAGCCGCGCCAGCAGGCCACCCATGGCACCAGCGTGAAGCGTCCTCATACCCCCTGCGCGTGATTCTGTGGCGGGGGAACCTGATGCCACGCGCATGACGCACCAGCGCATTCCGGCGGAGCAATCTGACGTTCGTCGCACTGAAGAAACCACGTTCCAAAGACAGAGTCAGCAGAACCATGCCAGTTAATCCACGCCCCAATCTGAGAATTTTCGGCAGCACGAGCGTTCCGCACCGATAAGGGCCCAGTGGGCGTGAGTCATCTATCCAGAGCGAATAGCGCCGAGGTGTACCACCCCGGCCCTTTGGGGATGATCTTCGCGGCACGGGCTGTGGATCCTCGAATCATGAACGGCTGAGCGCCGCAGAATTAGCAGTTCGGATATTGCTAGACAAAACGGAATACAAAGAGGCCGAAAAAGGCAATGCCGAGGCATATTCGCGGCACCGTGCTCCCAACAGTGGAAGCAGGAAACGCAATATAAGACGAGCTCTGCCTCAGGCAGTCCAGATAGGTGTTCCACATGACTCCGCGTGATTGAGGATACTGCAATAACGCATGAGTCCCCCGCGGACAGCGTCGAGTCCGAGACTCTCGATATGGAAATAGCAACAGCACGCGGCAGCACCCTCGGACATGATGTGTTCAGAAGCCAAGACCCGCGGCGAGCTCGTCGAAGGACGGCAAGCCCTCTTCATGCGTCTGGGTTGGCGCAGGCTGGTAGAAGCAGGCGGCTGCATTCTTGATTTTACCCGCCTCAATGCTGCTGAGGTGAAGGGCAACAGTTTCGGCGTGTTCATGCAGGATTGGGGCTGCACTCGCCTCGGCATGGATGCCCCGCCGGATTCGGCCATCATTGGATTGCCGTTCGGGACGCATGTAGAACGCCATCGTGGCCTCGAGTCTGTCATAGGGACACATTACTGGATGGACAGAGGCGACGCAAACAACATCGATGCATCAGATTCCGGGAGAGAACGCCTGCTAGCGGCACGCAGCGGAATCATATTAGCATGATAAGGGGCGCTCAGCCGCGCCCGCAAGCCACGGGGGCGCGCGGCGACTGGGCCCAGACAGGCACGCGCGCCTCACAGGGCTTCCCATTGCATCGCCCAGGGCATTCGAAGGGGAGGACTACTGGACCGGCCAACAGGCTGGGGGCCCGCGATATCTGCGAAGAGCGCGCCCTAGCAGGCAGGCGTCGTAATCCGCGGTGCGAAGAAAGGCGCGGGCCAACTTTCTGGCGCCACCAGGGCGGGGTCTGCCGGCACGGGAATAAAAACGCTCTTTGCACACGTGGGCAACAGCGGAGAGAAGCCAGCACAAGTTTTAAAAAAGCCTCGGGAAGCCGGGCCCCGGCGACGAAGCGCCGCGCCTAACAGTCCGCCTCGGCCGTCGAACAGGGAGCAGCGGCACCTTGCAGGCCCGACACAGGGCGCGCGGGGAGACGCTCTCCGCGAGGATCAAGCCAGCCTGCAGTTGGCCGCAGGGGCGGGGCGCCGCCGCCGAAGCGGGCCCGCTGTCGCAAGCGAGCGGATTCCGACGACTGAGCGCGGGGGCGCTCGAGTAGGGCCGCGGCAGAGCGCGCGCCCGGGCGCCCAAGGCCACCTCCTTCGAGGTCGCCGCTTGCCACCCCGCGCCGCCCCCCATCCAGGGGGGGAACGCGGGGGCGCGGCCCGCGGGGGGGGGCAGGCGCGCGCCCCTGCGGCGGCGAAAGCTAACGCCAAGCACTCCGCTGGATCGCCCCCCCTTGCGGCGAGGGAACCTGTGGCGACGCGTTCGCCGAGGCCTTTCTCTGCGGCGGCGGGGGGGCTGAAGGCGAGGCGCCCGCCGAGGTTTGAGCGCCGCTGGGCGCCGGCGCCCCCGGCCCCGCGACCTCCCGCAAAGCTGAGCGCGGAGGCCGAGCGACGGCATTTCGCGGGCGGGAAATTTTCTGCCGCGGCTCGGGGCTCGAACTGCGCAGCTCGAGATCCTCGGCTTCGCCCATGGACTTCTTCTTTCGGCGTCGCGCCGTCCATATTATTTCGCGTCTCTCGTCGTTCCTGGATTCGCCTTGGAATAATGTTTTAGTTCGCCCGCGTTCCTTGGCCCATGGATTTCGCCGTTTCAAACTTCAACCTTTCCCCGTTAAGTTCTTCGCGCCCCCCCTGCCGCAGATCTTCCGCCGGCGGGCAACTTCCGCCGACGTCGCGCATCCACTCGTCCGAGACGATCGACGCTGCGCGCGAGGAAATGCCCCCGCGGCCACCGCGTTGAGCTGCCGTCGGGCGCGGCCGCCCTTTCCTTTCACGGGGGGCGGCGTCTTCCAGCGTCATCTCCCCCCCCTCAGTGCCGGCGGGGTTTTCCGCCGCCGGGCCCCGGGCGTTTCCCCCGTCGCCCATTCGGGCGGGGCCCCGGCGCGAACTTGGGCGAAGAACCCCTGGCCTAGGGGTCTTAGGCGAGGGCCGTTCTCTGCAAGTCGTTATCGGCGCACGTTTCTCTTTCGACGGCATCCCCGTCGAGGTTTCGGGAAGTCGCGGGCCCGCCCGGACTCTCCGCCTTCGCCTCCGCCCCCACCCCCCCGCTTCCGCTTTCTTGCAGGAGGGGCGAGGGTCGCGGCATCCGCGCCCGAGCGATGAAAATACGGCGCGGGGCCGCGCGCGCGCCCGTCTTCGCCGGCATCTCGAGGGGCGAATGCTAGCGGTTTCGCGCGTGATTTCTCACGTCGGGACATTTTCGCAAGCCGCGGCGGGTCGCGCGCTCGACAACAGGCAGGCGCCTTCGCGGGCGAGCCAGGCCCCACGACTGGCGCGGTTTTGACCGGCAGGGAGGTTCGGCCCGCAGGCCACTCCATCCCCGTGCGCAAGGAGCTAGCTGGTGCGATCTACGCGATTCGAGCTACGCGGTGCAATGCGTGCGTTGCAGTATTTGTGGTGGAATACATGCGGTGCAACCTGCGCGATGCAATGTATGTGGCGTGAGTTACGCGGCGCAAGCAATGTGGTGCAATCTACGCGGTGCAATTGATTGCTGTTCGCAGTGAGTTGCCTACTCCATTGCTCGCGCAGACATCCTACCCACCCGCCTGCAACATGGTTTGCCAACCCGCGTGCGGCGGCGATTGCGATGAGTGCTTGACGTTGGCTGGTGCATTTGCGGCCGCGCTAGCCCGCGCATGCGCGCGCGCTCAGCGGCCGGGTAGTTTGGCGCGACCGACGCGGCCGCGGTGGCGCTGACCGCTCGGCGCCCAGGCGGGCACTTGAGTGCGAGTCGGCGACCTGGGCGGGCGCGGCACCATGGCAACGTCGACGCTTGTAGATACGACGGCGATGATCGCAGCGACGTTGGCGACGATATTGATAGCGAAGACGGCGCGGCCAGTGACGGCGCTGATACCGATTGCGCCGACGACGATGACGGCGTCTTCGCGTCGGCGATGAAGGTTTTGACAGGAATTCGAAATGCGCGCGCGGCAGACGCCCGAGAGCGGCTCGCATGGAATGATTTGACGCGGGCCGTGCCGCCCCAGCACGCGCGCGAGGGTGCTTCGAACGATTTCGACATGCGCGCGGTGCAAGCCCGCTTGGTGGAGTTGTACGAACATGTTTTTTTTATATTTTGAAACAAAACACTTCTGGCTTGTATATGGTCGTCTTAAAACTTCGCAAGAGCGAGCGCGCATGCTGTTGTTGAAACTCTGCGTTGCGAAACATTGTGTTAGTGTGTATATATAATTTTACCGACAATTTCGAAAGGCTTCCGGAAACGAGAGTTTTTGAATAATTTCGACATGCGCGCGCGTCGACGTTCGCGCGCGCACTTCGCCCTCTTCTCGTTGCAGAGGATTATCGCGACGGCGCGCGCGCAAAGGCGCTCGAACGATTTCGACGCGCGCGCGAAGCCCGTCTGGCCGCATTTTTCAAAATCTTGAAAACTTGCATGGCTCTCTTAAGAATTCGCAAGAGCGAGCGCGCAAAACAAATATACAAAAAAGCAAACAAAACACAACAGAGAGACAGAGAGAGAGAGAAATACAACAAAAACAAAGAAACGCGTTGCGAAACCAAGCGTTTTAAATGTTCTTGGGGCGCTCGATTTTGACATCATTCCGAAACCGAAGGTTGTTGTGATTTTTTGAAGATTTCGGCGCGCGCGCGCGACGACGCGCGCGCGCATTTCGTTCCATGCGTGTGCAAGGGATTCCCGGACACATGATATTTTTGATCAACGAGTGCTCGCGCATCGCATTTGTCGCAGTGGATGGCAAGGGGGGCCGACGCCGGCCTGGCTGGGATAGTATCATCGCGTCGGAAGCCGACGCGTTTTGCATTGGTCCGCGGGGGTCTTTAACCCCGGGGGGGAGGGAGGTGGGGCTTGTATTTCTCTAGAGAGGAGAATTTATATATTTATATATATATGTATATATGTATATATATCTATCTATATATATATATATATACATATACGCAAAATTTACGCGGCGCACGCTGCGCGCTGCATTCTTTGACGCGCAGCTCACTTACACGACCGCCCTTCGGGCGACGGGGAGGTTGCGGCGGGGGCAGCAGAACGGGGGGCGCCGGCGGGGCGCCCCCGGCCGCCGCCCGCATACACCGACGCGACTCCGACGGGGCACCGCGGCGGGGCGCCACAGCGGGACACCCCTGGCCACGCCGGCCCTCGGGAGCGACAGCCTTGTCGTGCCAAAGCGGAGTCGTCCTTTTCGCCCGCCCACGCAGCTTCGCCTCGCCCGCGCGCGCGACGCGAGCCCGAAACCGAACCCCCCAACTTCCGATGCGCGCTGCCAAATATGCCATGCAAAATATGCCGCTCAAGTTATGTGGCGCACCCAACGGCGCGCAGCATATGCATTGTAAGTCTGCGGCGTGAGATATGTGGCGCGAGCTACGCGGCGCAGTGCATTGCGCAACCTATGCGGCGCAAGCTACGCGGAGCAATTCATATCTGTCCGCAGCGAGTTGCCCACTCCACTGCCCGCGCAAACGCCCCACCCGCAACTCGTTTTGCATCGGGCGTGCGCGCGCGCAAGGGCCAGGTAGTTTGGCGCGACCGACGCGGCCGCGGCGGCGCTGACAGCTCGGCGCATCCCAGCTGGCACTTCAGTGCGAGTCTGGTGGCGACGCTGGTGGCGACGCTGACAACGACGGCGACGCGGCCAGCGACGACGCGGACGCCAATCATCACGACGCTGCGCCCCCCACGCCGATTGGCGCAACGATTTTGTCTTTCCGAAGCCAAAAAAGATGTTCACCTTGCTCGGTTTTTCTTTGTTCAGAAATTGTTGCTTCGCCGACCCGCTCCGACATTGGGAATTCGGCGCGCGGCTTGCGCGCAATCTCGCTTCGACGCGTCATTCGAGCGGCGTTGCCCCCGGCCCGTTTCCGCCTCGTCTCTCTGCTACCATCTTTCTTCGAAGTTCAGAATCGCGCTTTCGGGTGTCGTTTCAGCTCGCGGTGGCCTCTTCGGGGGTCTCGCGCGCGTCGCGGGCCGTCTGGGAGCCGTCGCGGGCGTCGCGGGCCGATCGGTCGACGACTCGAAGCCCTCCTGGACCGTTTCGGGCGCTTCTCGGGGCCCTTGCGCATCGCCTTGGGGCGCCTTAGCCGCGCCCAGGAGAAGAACCATCTCTGGCGCGACCTGGCCGGGGCACTTTGCGCCCGGGGGCCCCCCTGGGCCGCCCAGCGCGCGCGAAGTAGAAATGCTGCGAGGCAGTCGCCGGGGATCTTCGCGCGCCTCTGGCCCGTCGGGCCGGCGAGTTTCCCCCGAGAAGCACGTCCAGTGCGCTATGGGGCGCGCGACGAACGGGCGGTCCCATTTCGCGTTTTCCTTCCCTTGCTGCTGCTTCCCATTATTGCCCTTGCCCGCTGCTGCTGCTGGCCTTCCCGCCGCTGCTGCCGCTCCCTCTTCTTTTTCCTGCGCCGTCGCTGATTGCGCGGGCGCGCCTGCTCGGCGCGCCGGCGCGCCAGGCAGACCCGCGATTCTGCGCCCGCGATTTCGGCGACACGATTTCGGGCGCGATTTTGCCCGCGATTCGGGCGCGATTTTGCCAGCGATTTTTGTCGACGATTCCGCGCCCCGCTGCAAGGCCCACGAAACCACCCACGATTTTGAACGCCATTTTCTCTTACTGATTTACTGGCATGGTCAAAAAAGTGCGCCCGCGCGGATGGGGAGGCCAGAAAAGCGCTCAAAATCGGGGCCAAAAAAGTGCCCCAAATCGTTGCCGAACGGGGCGGGGAAGCAGGGCGCCCCGGAAAGGCGGCCGGGGGGTCGGGGAGGGAGCCGGGGGCTCCACCGGGGACCCCCGCCTGGTGGGAGAGGACGCCCTCGCGACGGGCTGCGCTGCCTCGCGCGGCGGGTTCGCCATTGCGCCGCCGCGGCCGCGGCCGGCCGTTGAGGCTTCGAAGCCGACGTTTGCCGCCAGGCCCTTCCTCTCCGCCGCCAGCGCCGCCGCGCTCCGCGGCCCCCGGGGCGCGCTCCATCATGAATCAGCTCGGGGGGTGTTTCTCCCGCGCAAGCTATCGGCCGCGCGGCCGCGGCCTTTCGACGGCTGCGCGCGCGCCGATTCCGCTCGCGCTTCGACAGCTGCTCGCGCCCAAATTCGCGCGGACGTCGTGCCCGACGATTGCGGAATGAAGCGTCATCGCGGCGATGAGTTCCATGGCGGTCACGTGGCGGCCTGGCTTGGGGGCCGCGTTGGTCGCGCCTCCGTGGCTCGCCTGGCGCGATTCAGTGGCGGGGGCAGGCGGCGCGCGGCGATTCGATGGCGCGAGGGCGTTCCATGGTGATTCCGCAGACAGCAACGTGTTGGAAATTTTCCCATTTTGAAATCGTCGCGACTCCTTGGGGGGGCTCTGCCAGGCAACAATCATGCCGACGACGACGACGGCACCCTCGCGTCGGCGATGAAGATTATGGAAAGAGCTCGACATGCGTTTTGAGACGACGCGCGAGAGCTGCCGCACGGTATCATTTGACACGGATCGCGCCCCCCCCCCCAGCACGCGCGCGAGGGTTCTCCAACGATTTCGATCGACATGATTTCGGCGCGAGAGGCCCGCTTGGCATAATTCAACGACAGCGTTGCAAATCCATGGTTTTCTGAAGAATTCGCAAGAGCGCGCGCACGAGCTTTTTGAAACCTGATGTTGCGAAACCTTTTGTCTGTTTCACGGTTTAGGGGTACTCGGTTTCTGCATTTTCGCGAAGTCTCAGGTCTCCGATTGATGTCGGCACGCGCGCGCGACGGCGAGCCCGCGCGCACTTCGTTTCACTTCGCTGCACAGGATGCTTGCGACAGCACGCGCGCCAGGGCGCCCGAACGATGTCGATGCGCTCGAGGCCCTTTTTGGTCGCACTGCGTGGAAACGTGTATACACCTATTTGTATATATATACACATATGTGTATATATATATAGAGAGAGATATAGATGGACGCCCCCCCCCCGCATGATCATACATGTTCGTCTCTACCGCGGCCGCCGATCAATATCTTCATTCTCCGTTTACTTATCCACCCATTTGTTTTTCTTCTTTTTCTTCCTCCTCCTCCTCCTCCTCCTCCTCCTCCTTTTCCTCCTCCCCCTCTCCTTCGGAATCAGCAAAATCGCGTAAACCACCGAAGAGCTTCAGAGAGCGCAAAGGGGGAGGGGACAAAAACAACACTGCGGGGTAACATTTGGGGAGAGGGGCCGGCACGGGAAGGTTTCTCCGATATTGTATGGGTTTGGTTTGTTGTTTTTGTTTGTTCTCTGCGGTTTTCTAGAGCTTTTCGGTGAGTTTCGCGATTTCGCTGATTCCGAAGAGGAAAAAGAGGGGGAAGGGGTGTCCCCTCCTCTCCGCTTCGAGGCGCTCCTCACAAATATACTTGTGAACGCAGCTCCACAACTTGATTTGCGAATAACCTCCTGCTACGAAACATTACTTACAAACTAGTAGTGAACGCCGCACCACAACGAGTTGTGTGAGTGATGTGTTCCTCCTCGCCTTCGTCGTGTTCCTCACCCTCCTTTTATTCCTCCCCCTACTCCTCCTGCTCCTCCCCCATCCTCCTCCTCCTTCTCCTCTTCATTCGGCCCCCTCCTCTCCGCCTCGAGGCGTTGCTGACAAAACGAGTTGTGAACGCAGCTCCACAACTTGATTTGCGAGTAACGTCCTGCTACGGAACATGACTTGTTCCTCCTCACTTTCGTCATTATCCTCACCCTCCTCTTATTCCTCCTCACCCTCCTCCTGCTGCTCCTGCTCCTGTTCATTATGCCCCCTCTTCTCGGTTTCGAGGCGTTACTCGCTAATTTAGTTGTGAACGCAGCTGCACAACAAGTTTTGCGAGTAACCTTCTGCTACGAAACATTATTCACAAAACCACAACTAGTTTTGTGAGCAATGTGTTCCTCCTCACCTTCGTCATGCTCCTCACCCTCCTCTTCTTCCTCCCCACCCTCCTCTTCCTCACCTGCCTCCTCCCCCTGTTCATTCTGCCCGTTGCTCTCCGCTTCGAGGCGTTACTCACAAATCCAGTTGCGAACGCAGCTCCACAAGCAGGTGTGAAAGTAATGTGTTGCGCCTCACCCTCGTCATGCTCCTCATCCTCCTCGTTTTCCTCCTCATCCTCCTCCTTCTACTCCTCCTGCTGCTTCCCCTCGCCCTTCATCCTGCCCCCTTCTCAAAGGATTCCGATCGAAACCCTTGATACAAAGAAAAATGAGGAGGAGAAGGAGGAGGAGGAGGAAGATGAGGCGGACGAGGAGAAGGTTTCTGCTGGAAGCCACCACAGAAGGATACCTAGCGAAATCATCCACAGCAGGGTGACACCCTTCACAAGAAGGAGAAGTAAGCGGATTAGGAGGGTGAGGGGAAATGAGGCGGATGAGGCGGAGGAGGAGAAGGAGGAGGAAGGAGGAAATCCTCCACATAAGGATTCCTATTGAAATCTCCCACAGAAAGATCCTGTTGAAATCCTCCGCAGAAGTATTCCGATGGAAATCCTTCACAGACGGAGTCCTATAGAAATCGTCCACAGAAGGGTTCGTGTTGAAACCTTTCACAACAAGGAGACCTAGGCGGATGAGAAGGAAGAGGAGGAGGAAGATGAGGTGGATGAGAAGGCAGAGGAGGAGAAGGAAGATGAGCCGGATGAGGATGAGGGGGAGAAGCGGGGATAATATCCTCAACCGAAGGATTCTTAGTGATCGATTGCAACGCAGTCGATTGGATTGCAAAGCGCCGCGAAAGATTGCAGTCGCTTCGCAGCGTTTGGATTGCAACCCTTTGGCTTTCCTTCGAGTCGGTGCCAATCCCTTGGCGTGCAATGTATTTGGTTACACCGGCTTGGATTGCAATCGACTAGGTTGCGGCTGGCAACGTAGCAAAACAGAATGAAGAAGAGCAGGAGGAGGGAACAGGGCGGGAGGACTGGAGGGATGAATGGAGAATGTGTGTGATCCTGTGGGGGGGTATACATATATATATATGTGTGTACATGTATGTATGTATGTATGTATGTATGTATGTATGTATGTATGTATGTATGTATGTATGTGTATATATGTATATATGTATAAATGTATAGACGTATCTATGTATATATGTATATATGTATACATGTATATATGTATATATGCATATATGTATATATGTATATATGTATATATGTATGTATGTATGTATGTATGTATGTATGTATGTATGTATGTATGCATATATGTATGTATGTATGTATGTATGTATGTATGTATACAGTAGATTAATATTAAACATATGTATATATAACAACAAACAAATATATAACAAAATGATTTGCCCCGGAATTCGCAAGAGCGCGCGCGATTTTTTGGGGGGAAATTCCGCGTTGCGAAAGTTTTTTGTTTGGTTGATGCCCGCGTCCCCGCTCCTGGGTCGCCCGCATCTTAATGGGGGGCATGTTGTCCCTGGCACGTGCATGTGTTGCGTCTGCCTATGCGCCGTCGTAGCCAATTATCTCGCCCTGCGCCCCAGCCGAGACCGTCCCGCTTCCTGGATCTGTCCTTGTGAGCCGCCAATCAAAAAGTATCCCCACCAGCCCATCCAGAAACGATGCCCAGGCAAGTTGAAGAGATCAGGGAAGTGGGGGAGCAACGAGAGTGACAGCCGATCCGTGCAAAGGATGAGGCGGAAGAGGAGGCCACATGGATAGATGAGGGGGTGGCGAGGAACCGAGCGAAGGAGGGATGAGGAGAATGATGACGCTGAGTGGATGGTTGAATGCCGCGCGGATGCCTCTGAGAAACCTTTTGGAAGCCTCTTCGGGCGTCTTGGGGGACTCTTGGCGGTCAATGGGGGCTCTTGGGCGTCTTGGGTGCTTCGGGGGGGGCCTCTTGAGACCGCTTGGGATCCTCTTGGGGGGCTCTTGAAGGCCTGTTGGAGGCCTCTTGGTGCCTCTTGGGGGTCTCTTGGAGCTTCATGGCGGCCTCTTGGAGCCTCTTGGAGGCCTCTTGGAGCCATCCTGGGAGCCTCTTGGAGCCTCTTGGGGGCTTCTTGGGGCCTCATGGCGGCTTCTTGCAGCCTCTTGGAGGCCTCTTGGAACCTCTTGGGGCCTCCTGGGCGCCTCTTGGGGCCATCTTGGAGGAGATCGATCAAAGAAGAGGGTGGAGTTAATTAGCCCCGCCCCCCCAAGAGGCCAAAATGGTGCCAAAACCATAGTCATACCTATGATTTTGGCTTCCTCGCCGAGACCGTTTTGGACGCCCTGACCGCTCGCGACCGGCCCCGTCCAGGTCCAGGGGAGGGGGTAGGGGGGAGGGGTAAACCCCTCCCCGAAGGGAAAGAAAGGGGGTGGAAGAGGAAACTCTCTAAACCACCTACGCCCAGAGGGCTGGTGGGATTAATTCCTGGTCGCATTGAGTTGCCAATTCCACTGCTCACGCAGTCGCCCCCCCCGCCCGCCCGCCCGCAACCTGGTTTGCATAAGCCCACGCGGCGGCGATTACGAAGCGTGGTCGGCGTTGGTTGGTGCATCTTCGCGGTCGCGCTAGCCCGCACATGCTCCCGCGCGCAGCGGCCAGCTAGGTTGGCGCGATCGGCGCGGCCACGGTGGCGTTGACCTCCTGGGCATTTCCCAGCGGGCACTTCGGTGCGAGTCGGCCACTTTGTCGGGCGCGGTATCATGGCAACGCCAACGACCGTAGACACGGCGATAGTAGTAGCGACGTTGGTCCCGATGATGACAACGGCGACGGCACGGCCAGTGACGGCGCCGATGCTGATCACGCCGATGACGATGACGGCGTCCTCGCGTCGGTGGTGAAGGTTGTGGAACAAGTTCAATATGCTCGCGTGGCCGACGGGCGAGAGATGGGCCCCCCCAGCACGCGCGCGAGGGCGGTCGAATGATTTCGACATGCGGCGCGGGAGACCCGTTGGGCCGAACATTATGAAAGTCGTAGCATATATGTATTGATATGCACATACATGTATTTGTAAATAAACGTGCGCGTGTGAAATCCGGCGTTGCAGAGCCATGTGTTCGTATATCTTCCCGGGGGGCGTTCGATTGTGAAATCTTTGCGACACTTCTTTTTGTTGGAAGAATTCCGGCATGCGCTCGCGACGACGCGATCATGTGCACGTCGCCTATTGTGATTACGAGGGAGGCGCCCGACAACACGCGCACCATGGCGATCGAACGATTTTGATATTCGCGCACGGAAAGCCCATGTGGTAGTTAGTTTTGCGATGCAAATGTTCAAAAAATATGTGATGTGGAGTCCTTTGAAATCTACGGTTCTTGAAACCCTTGCGGTTTAGGTAAAATTCTTACGATGACCACGGTTTTTAAGGGATTGCGGCATGCGCGCGCGACGACGCACGCGTGTTCAGTTCGTCAGTTGGTTTGTGAACGTTGTTTGGACATTTGTGATGTTGTGATGAACGAGTGTGCGCACCCAGTATCTATGCATTGTATGATGGGCGAGGGCGTTGCCGGCCTGGCTTGCATTCGTATGCAGGACGGACGACCAGGGGCAGAAAATATGTCAATTGCTATAAGAAATCGTTGCTCGTTAAGTCGGGGGAGTATTCTTTTTATGCTTATATATATATATATATATATGCACATACATACATACATGCATGCATACATGCATGCAGACATACATGCATGCATACATAACTGTACGTTACGCAATGTAGGTGGCGTAAGCTACCCAAAGTGTAGCAAAGTCCGCCATCGGCCCTAACTTGTGGGTATGAACCGTACTGGATGTTCGTTGGGATACCATGGTAGGGTTCCTGGGCGTTTATGGTCAGCAGTTGTGAGGCCTCTTTGGGGCCGTTTTGGAGCCTCTTGGGGCCTCCTTCGCGCCTCTTGGGGGCTTTGTGGGGCCTCTCGGCGCCTCTTTGGAGGTCTCTTGGGGCCTCCTGGGAGCCTCTTGGGGCGGAAGGCTCGGATTGTCGGTTCGTGTTCCTTCTTTCGGGCTCCTTTGGGGCCGTCTTGGGGCCTTCTTGGGCCGTCTTGAGCGCCTGGTGGGCCGTCTTGTGGCGCTCTTGTGCAGTTTTCGGGCCCTCTTGGAGGCCTCTTGGGCCGTTCTGGCGTGGTTTGGGGGGCTTGTTGGGCAGTCTTGGAACGTTGGAAGATCGAGAAGACGAGAACGTCAAAATCCTTCAAAAACTTGCGGGAAACCTTGGGGTTTTTTGAGAGGCCTCGTGGGGACTCTTTGGGGCGTCCTGGAGGCCTCTTGGGCAATTTGGGGGCCACCTTGGGCGTTTTGGGGCGATCTTGAACTGTCTGTCTTGGAGGCCTCTCGGCGGGCTGGGTGGGCTTCCTGGGCCGTCATGGGAGCCTTGGAGGGCCCAAGGGAAGCGCCATGGCCGCCCAGGGACCCCTTCGGAGCAGGGGTGGTGCAGGTGTCTGGGTGCGTCCAGGGAAGTGGGGGCCCTTAAAAGACTACAGGAAGCCTGCCAGGCAGCCATTTGCATTCTTCCACGCCTCAACGTGCCGCAGGCACGGTGGCGGATGTGGCTCAATCGATGTTAAGCCATCAATGTAATGCAATATACGTGTTGCAAGCTATGTGGTGCAAGCTACGTACTTAGATCTATGTAGAGCAATTCACGAGGTTCGCACATCAAATTGCGACCAAAATGCGGCGGCCACCGGCGGCGACGGCGACGACATGGGTGCGAACCCGACAGCGGAGCGCAGACGACGGGCGGCGACGATGCGGCGAACCGGAGCGGTGACGGCGACTACGAGGCGGCGGACCCGGCAATGGAACCGAGACGACGAGGCGGCAATGAGAGGGCGACGGCGACCACGAGGCGGCGGACCCGGCATTTCCGGGAGCGGAGCCCAATTCTTTGGAATCCAAGTGAGAGTAATTGAATACAAGCTAGAGTGTAAACTCGGAGGCTAGAGGCGGGTACCCATACCAGTATCGGCGGTTGCCTCCAACGACGGAAGATGATCCCCATCTCGGTGATCGTATATTCCGGGCTTCTTAGGTGTGCAAGAAATTACCACCAGCACCAAAATCCAGGATCACCTTCCCCCTGTGAGGGCAACCCCTTTGCGTTGGTGTTGGTGTCAACTTCCAGGCCCCCAATACATGAGAAAAGGTTCTGGCCTTGCCAGGCCCCGGAGCCGCTAGACAGCTCTCGGGATGAACAACCAGTCGATCATCTTCAGGCCGTGTGTGTGCGTGTGTGTGTGTGTTTGTGTGTTTGTGTGTCTGTGTGTTTGTGTGTTTGTGTGCTTGTGCGTTTGTGCGTTTGTGTGTTTGTGTGTTGTGTGCTTGTGTGTTTGTCTGCTTGTGTGTTTGTGTGTGTGTTTGTATGTGTGTGTGTGTTCGTGTGTTTGTGTGTGCTTGTGTGCTTGTGTGCTTGTGTGCTTGTGTGCTTGTGTGCTTGTGTGTTTGTGTGTGAATGTGTGTGAATGTGTGTGAGTGTGTGAGTGTGTGAGTGTGTGAGTGTGTGAGTGTGTGAGTGTGTGAGTGTGTGAGTGTGTGTGTGTGTGTGTCTGTGTGTCTGTGTGTCTGTGTGTCTGTGTGTCTGTGTGTCTGTGTGTCTGTGTGTCTGTGTGTCTGTGTGTCTGTGTGTCTGTGTGTCTGTGTGTGTGCGTGTTAGCTCCGTTCAGCTACACCGTCAGCATGCAGCCAGTGTCGGTCCTGATTTACACCGCCTGAGCAACTGCGTCGTATCGAAGGGCCTCGATGGACAACCCCACGTAGGCGCTAGCACATGCTCTGAGGATCATTGAAACACACAGAATATCGCCGGGAGGGGTAGCCACAGGACGTCCGGGGGCCCACGTTGCGAGCAAAAGCGCGATGCTGGTGGCGGGCGCTTCCTTGGGCCCTTGCCCAAAAAGCACTGAAGTCTGCGCTGGAGGCGTCGCTCCATGGGAGCAATACGTTCAGGGGTTGACAAGAGTCTACCTTGCCCAAGGTGTTCCCAGTTTTTGTCCCGCCAGTCTTGGGCCTCTGTGGCCCTCTGGGCTTTCTGAGGGGTGCTCTAGAGGCCATCTGGACCTCCTCGAAAATCCGGGGGTCTCCATGGGCCGGGGACTTGTGGCAACACTCCGTGCATGTATCCAGGGGCGGCAATGTTCCATGTATTCGGCGAGGCTCCCCAGCGAACATATGATGCCGGCCTCTGGGCTTTTCGCCCGTATCATCGTTTCCGAAGAGGGAGCCCCACGGATCGATGGTTCTCAGGGCGTGCGTTAGCCCAATGTGTGTGTGTTACCTCGTTCAGCTCCACCAATGGTGCGCAACCTGTGTCGGCCCTAACTGCGCTGCCCGCGTCGTACTGAAGGGCCTCAGTGGTCCAAGCACACGCTGGCGCCAACACGCCTGTCTGAGGGTCGTCGAACAGGCCTCCGCAGGTTCATGTCTCGTGCTCTCATGATTTACCTCTGGTCTTCCGAAGGAGGGCCGGTGCAGCTGCGCGCCAGGCTTCCAGGGCGAGGGTTGCGAGGCGGTCGTGGTGCCGGCCCCGATTTGGCCCACAACCCTGCACCTCCCGCTGGCGACGAGTCTCCCCACGGCGGAGTCCGTCGCTGCAGAGGCCCCTCGCTGCGGAAACGCCGGCGGCGGCGGCGGCGGCGACATCGGCGGCGACGACGACGACGGGAGGCGCACGCCGTCGCCACCGCCGCCGCCGCCACCGCAGCCGTGGCCGCCGCCTACGCCGCGGCGGCGCTGGCGCCTGTACCTACAACGACGACGACGACGACGATGACAGACGACGGCGACGACAGACGACCGCGGCGGCGGCGGCGCTGACGCCGTCGCCGTTCACTGAGAGCCCAGTGCCGGATTCTATTGGTTCGGCAGTCGTTGCGGCGACGACGGCAGCAGCAGCGGCGGTTTCCTTGAGACCCGACGTCGCGAACAACATCATCGCGAAGAAATGCGACGATCGGAAGCGCAGACCCAATATTTGTGCTGAATGTGTCGAGTTGGACCGATCCGTGCTGATCCGAACCCCAGCGAGCACGTCCGTTCTGGAAACATGCGACGCCAGGAGCCAGGAACCCAGGGTTCAGCCACGCGCAGAGGGGGGTGGGGGGAGGGGGGAGGGCTTCTTAGAAGCGCCCCTGCTTCTTGGAAGGTGCGGGCCTTATCTATAGATGTAAGGCCCGCGCCGTCTAAGAAGCAGCCTGAATCTAAGAAGCCATCCCCCCTCCCTCCACCCCCTCGTGCGCGTCGCCAAAGGGTTGCGCCCGCGCACACCGCCAGCCAGCGTCGTCGAGGTCGTCGTCGTCGTCGCCGCCAGAGGCCGCGTGCCCCGGCGGCTGCGGCGACCACGGGCGCTGCGAGGGCGGCGCGTGCACCTGCTGCGACGGCTACTCTGGCGCCCTGGGCCGCCCCAACATGAGTCGCCGTGGGTAGATAGTGCCATCAAGCAAGCGGGGCCTGAGGGCATGGGGGCCTGAGGTTTCTTTTCGCCGTGTTCGGGCTCGCGGAGCCCCCCGACGGGCCCTGGCACCGTCACAAAAAAAAACTCGGTGAAAATCAGGTCGTGGGGAAGGCCCACTGAGGTCCTCGACGGTGTCGGACTCCCGGGGCCCCCCGGGACCAGCAAAACACCGTTCAGGAAGCAGAACTTGGGCACCAAATGGTGCGTCGACCCCTTCGTGTGGAGAGTCAGGGGGGATTCGGAATGACCGCACGGGTTTTGGGACTCGGGTCGTTCTGCAAGGATGTCTCGAGCGATGGAGGCCTTCAGGTTCCCAAGACGGTGCGGTGACGGGACGTGCGATGAGGTCTTTGGCGGCTCCGAGGTCACCACACGGATTGTCACCGCACCGTTTCGGGACCCCCAGACAATGAGGGAAAGGGGTCCTGTTTTCGCCGATGTCGGGCTCTTGGGGTTGGGCCCCGGGACAAGCAAGAAACGATTCAGGAAGAAGAAATGGTCTTGGGGGAAAGCCTCGGGGTCCTTTCTTCAGGACCCGCTTGCATCAGGCCAAGTATGGGTCGTTTACACAGGAGTTGCGTCTCGCCGAGAGCGTTCCAGGGGTGCCCGACTCGTCCAAAACCAAAGGTAAGTAAGTATTACCCGAAAGCCAGGGGTAAGAGTGGCCCTTCGCCAGAGTGACTGTTCGTGGGCGGTTTTCCGAGGGCGCGTGGGGCCAAGTCCGAGCACGGAGGCCACCACTGTCGCATCACACGCCGCGATCGGCAGGCTGCACACCAAAGGTCATTCTTGCCTGGAGGCGCTCTTGCGTGTAGCCCAGTGGAGTCCGAGCATCGCCCCACATCGCCGGTGCGGCGCGATCCCGCGCCCCATGCCGACGTGGCCAGTTCGAAGGGTTCCAGCCCCAGACTCTCAAAATCGGCGCGGCTTGTTTGTCATCATGATCTGCTGCTGGAGGCCGGTCACAGACCCCGAGACCAGCAACGAAGCGCTTCGAGGCGAACAACAAATGCCTTGGGGACGAGGGGTGCGGGCTCCCGCGCATCAAAGTCGAAGCGCCAGATGTCTGGAGGAGTGCCCAAAAGCTCCGTCCTGGTGGACTCGTGCGGGGGGGCTCCCAGGCAGCGTTTCCTAGGCTCGCGCGCAGTACCCGCGCTGCCGCCCGCGCAGACCGCACACCCGCCCCGCGCGCCACTGTGCTGCTATCCGGGTGTCATGCTTTTCGCGCCAGTTTGGAGCCCCTGTAGCCTTCCGAGCCTCGCGGACTCGCGGAGGGGTGTTCCTGAAGGCCCTTTGGCCTCCTTAGAAAAGTTGTGGGCAATTTGCGGCAGGGCAACATTGTGCCGATGAATCGCCGGTGCAGCGGTGATGCGATGTGATCCTCCGCCCCCATTTGCTCATGCCTTGAGCGCCGAAGAGAAACGGGGCCGACTGAGGGTTGCTTGCGTGAGGTCGCGCGTGACGCCTGTTTCTACACGTGCCACGTGGTGTTCGCGTGAGAAGCTTGCGTAAGTCAGTGCTTGAGGTCACTATGGCATCGTGCGCAAGACTCTGGGTCAACAGTAGGGGTGGGTAGAATCAGGGAGAACTGAAACGACACCGGGCCTATCGCCGACCTGTCGGCGATGTATCGCCGATTCCAGGTCGATGTTTCCACCCCTGAGCTGGTCTCCTCCTAACGCTGCCCCTCAAAGACCCCTTTCTTCTCGTTCCTCAGAGATAAGCGCTCTTCGTGCGGCGCCGCCTTGGCCGCACAGGTGGTGGCGCGAGGGAGCGAAGGATGACCGCGCGTCGCGCATCGCGGGGCGCGACCCTCGATGTGAGGTGGTGGCCTAGGGCCCCCCCCCGCGGCGGCCCCAGCTGTGGCCCAGAATCGGCCGACATCGGGCGATCTGCGCTGTCGGAGAGCTGGACGGCCTGCGCGGTCACACGCCCGACCCGCCCGTTGAGGTCCCGCCCGCCCGACCCCCTGTCAGGGTCCTGGCCGCCGCCGCCGCTGTCGCCGTCGTCCTCGTCGGCGTCGTCATCGTCGTCGTTTTCGTCGTCGTTTTCGTCGTCGTCGTCGTCGTCGTCGTCTCCATCGTCGTCATCGTCCTCGTCGTCGTCGTCTCCGTCTCCGTCGTTTCCGTCGTCGTCGTCGTTCTCGTCTCATCGCCGCGGTGTTCGTTGTGTTCGTCTCGTCGTCACCGTCCTACTCTTCGGTCGTCGTCGTTTCTGTCTCGTCGCATTCGGCACTGTGTTCTGGCGGCTTCCGAGGCGCCTCGTGCCAGGACTTCTGCCCGAGCGCCTGCTCCGGCCGGGGCGCCTGCACCGCGGGCAGGTGCTTGTGCCTGACCGGCTACAGCGGGGACGACTGCTCGGCGGCGAGTTGCTGCAGCGGCCACGGGGACCCCCACCCGTCGCTTATATGGCATCTTCCAGGGACCTCGCTTCCTCCTCCCGTTTCATCCTCCCCTCCCCTGGCCTCTCCCGTTTCCCCCCCCCCGCTCTCCAGCTCCTCGGTTTCACCTTGGGCCCCACCTCGGGTCGGCCGATCTCACGGAGAGGCCAGAGTATCCCGATGTGTCCACGGCCGTGTCCTACGCACCTCTGGGTTGTTGAGTTGTGCTAGCTTGCTTGCTCGTTTCGGGTGACCTCGTCTGTCATGTAAGCTGCTGTCTCTTCTTGTGTCCGACGCGGACACTGCGCAGGTTCGACGCAGATGTCGGCGTGGATTCGACGCAGATTCGACATGGATTCGACGTTCGACGTAGATCCGACACGGATGTGGCGCGAACAGCGGCGCGATGGGACAGACAAGGCCTGCCGAAGGCGCAACATGACGTCGCCGCCCGTCGTGCGTCCTCCGTCGTCGTTGTCGTTCGTCGTCGCCGTCGGTTCGAAGGACGAAGTTCTGGGGGCGTTTTCCCCGACCAGGCCTCGAGGAGATCTCAGAATTGTAGTCAAAAAGTTTGCCAGGACAGGTCTGGAGAGTCATCGTCGTGATTGCTGCCGTCGGATTCACTGATGATGCGTCTGTGTTTTCAGGGGCCATCGTCGCAACGGCTGGACGCGGCTCGCAAAAATGGCCAGAGTGGACCGCAGGAGCGGGTTGGGGCCAGGTTTGTTCGGATGTTGGGTTGGGGCAGGCGCGAGCGCGGTGGCCTTCGAGAAGGCATGGAGCCTTTCAGTAGCCCCCTTGCATTCTCCAAGGCTTCTCTTCTCAGAAAGCGCCAGCCCCTTCTTTAAGGAGGATCCCCCGCCGTCTTAGAAGGCCTCCCCATCGCCACAACTCCCAGGGCACATGGCGAGTATAAGTTCCAGAAATGCCTAGATCCAATAGCCACCAGAAGAATCGTGGTTATGGGCGTTCGAGAAGTAACGTTGTTTGATGAGTAGGCCAGAAAATTCACGAAAGCGTAGATGAGACACATATACCATCAAAGTCAAGTTGGTTCTACGCAGCGTGTGAGTTCCAAACGTTGCAGTGCAATGTTGTTATTTGGAGCATGCAGATTGGGATGTGCAATTTGGGATATGCAGTATGCGTGGCGCAACCTAAATTGGGCTATATAAGTTGCGAAGTATGAGCTAAGCTGTGCAGGACATACAATATTGACAACAAGCAGAACCTAAACAAGGGTGACATTCGACTGGGCACAAGCCTGGAGCTTGAGCTGAGCTGGACCTGAGCTGGAGCTGTGGCTGGGGAAGGAGCTGAAGCTTGGTCTGCAGTTCGGGATGGAGAGGGTTTCGGCTGGAGCTGGGGCTGGAGCGAAGCTGGGGTTGGAGCTCTGGCTGGAGCGAAACTGGAGCCTGGGCTTGGGAAGCTGGAGTTGGAGCTGGAGCCTGGGCTTGGGAAGCTGGAGCTGGAGCTGGGCCGAAGCAGGAGCTGGGGCTGCGGATGGAGCTGGGGGGGAGCATGAGAGCGGAAGAGCACCACACGCTGGACGCTCGAAGTAATGTCCAGGAATTGAGTGGATCCTAGGTGCGAGCGCGAAGAGCACCAAGCATTGGAGGATCGGTTCCAGATTGTCAGTGACCAGCTCAAGGCGTTGAGTTCCGGTAGCACAAAGAGGAGCAAACCCTGGAGGACTGGCCCTGCATGTTCAAAATCAGCAGTTGAATTTCGGCAGCAAAAACATAATCCCACGCTGCAGTGCCGGCTCCGCGTGAGCAAAATCAGCCCTGAAAGTAGACTCTGCGACGTGAACAACATCAAGCGTAAGCGACGGAATTGTGGTTCCAATGATCAAGTTCAGTTTTTGGAGTGCGTTCTTGGCAACACCATCCATCATTGGAGGATCGGCTCCAGATGATGAACATATCACCCAGTGTATTGAGGTTCGGCAGCACCAGAAGCGGCGTCCATACAGCGGTTTCTCCAGAGGGTCAAAGTCAGGCCCGCGAGCTGAGGTTCGGCAACACGAAGAGTTGGTTGGAAGGGTTGTGCCCAAACGGTCAAAGTCAACCCCGGCAGTCTTTTCAACACGACGCTGCGCTTGGATGTGAAGGGTATACCACAAACCCGGATGCTCAGATCCAAGACCAGGAGTGAAGTTCTGGCAGCATCCAGAGTCTGACCTCCCCACCCGTCCGGTCTCAACCTTGAAGCACATAGCGAGAATTTTCTTGGGCACGCCTACCCAGGGAACAAAACGTCGACGTCGACGATGTTGTTTGCTGCCTCTCAAAGTCTCCAGAGATACACAGGTCGGGGCTCAAGGGACGGGGGTCAATGTTAGTCAGAGCGCCGTATGTTGCAGGATCTTGCAGAGCCAGCTCCTCGCCGTTGAAGACGGCAGCGCGCCACACCAAGACATGTGACGATCTATCCTTTAGAACTAACAGGTTGTGTCTCGCCTCACTCGCCTCGTCCTCCCTCGTCGTCACAACCGTCTCGTCCATAGCTTTGTGTTTCGAGAGGCCTCGGGGGAGCCGACCCCGTACAATCTTCTGGTGCTCCTCCCGAGGCCTGAGGGAGCCCCCGCAACCCTCGGGGCTTGCGGGGGCCGACTTCGGGCTCGTCCGACCTTGACACCGTGACGGCTCCTCGCGTGGGCCTCCTCCTGGCGATGGCGGCTGGTGCTGGCGTGCCCGCTGGCCTCGGGGGCTTCGCAGCGCTGCCCGCGGGGGTTGCCGCGGCGCTCGGCGCGGTGCCGAAGGGGGCCCTCCCAGTGCTGCCCAAGGGCGCGCGGCGCGCGGCGCCCAAGGGCCGTGGAGGAGGCCGACGCGGCCGCGGCCGAGGCAAGGCTGGAGGGGGACCCCCGCCCGCGCCTAAGGGCAGGAAGGCTGCGGGGGCCCCTCGACCGCGGCCTGCAGGCGGAGGCAAGGCCAAGGCGGGCGCAGGTGCGTGCGCTGTGAGCGGCGCAGTTCCAGCAGCCGCCGCGCCTCCGCTCGCAGGGCCGCCTGCTGGGCCGCCTGGGGCTGGTGCAGGGCCAGCGTCCGCGGCAGCCGTGGTGCCCGCAGCGGCGGGGGCCCCACCAGGGCCCGCCGCGTTCGCCGGCGGCTTCGGAGTCGGCTTCGGACCGCCAGGAGGTGGCGGCGCTGCATGAGGCGGCGGGCTCATCCCGCCCGCGTTCGGAGGCGGCGCGGTCGCGGGCCCTGGAGGCCCCCCCTTCGCGCCAGGAGGAAGGAGTCCCCCCAGGAGCTGGGGTCGGCCTCGGCCCGTGCGTGGGCGGAGGCGCAGGAGGCGGGCCCGCCGCCGCCCCCGCCGTGGTGCCCGCGGGCGGCGGCGGCCTCGTGGGCGGCTTCGGCGTCGGAGGCTGGGGCGCGCCCGCTGCCGCGGGCTGGGGCCACGCGCCTGGATTCGACCTCGCCGCGGTCCCCGGGGGCGCGGAACCTCGGATCCACGGCCCGTCGGCGCCCCACGCCCACCAGCGCATGGGTCTCATGCCAGGCACGCGCGTTGAGGGAGTGCTTCTCGACAGCTCCTCCAGCGCTGCGGGGACTGTTGTGTTCATGGTCCAGAGTGCGTGGCCAGGCGACGGGAGCGGGTGCTACGTCGAGGGCGTCTTCGTGGGCACGAGCGCCACGCAGCTGGCGCCCATGTTGTCGGGCTCCTTCGGCGCCGTCGGCGGGTCGGTCCTCCACTTGTGTTCGCAGCCGGCCTCGCAGTGCTCGCTGGTCAATCAGTGGCCTGGTCGTGCTGTGCTCCACATCGAGACGTACAGGATGCGTGACGGGCGGAGCCTCACCGAGCCGTGGAAACAGGGTGTCCAGCAGCCTGCCGCAGGAGGATGCTCGCCGACATGAGAAGGCCAGGGGACCACCCCCGCGGCCGCTGGGGCTGCCGCAGGAGCTGACGGTCAGCCTGGCGCCGGCCCGACGCACGCCGAGCTGCGCGCCAAGGTTGCGGAGCTGAAGGAGCGGCTCCACAGGCGGCGGACGGTGGGGCAGTCACTGGCCTCGCGCGCCGAGGCGGCCCTGTCGGGGAAGCGGCCTAGCAAGAACAAGAAGGACGACCGGGGCGGCAGTGAGTCAAGTTTTGACGACGCCTCACACGTCGATGCAGGCCGTCGGATAGAGACCCTCTCGCGCGAGCAGCCAGGAGCCCTCCTGGCCAGCGGGATGGAGGTCATCAGCCGCTATCTGGCGCGACGTGGAGGGGCGGCCGATTCAGAGAGCCTGGATACGATGAGCGCTCAGGTCGTTCGCTACACCACCAGTGCGTGGCACGGGCATCACCCCCAGAGCGAGATGGGGGTGAGGAGCGTGAGGGAGTTGCGTGCCATCGGGGAGTGCCTCGACGCGTTGCTTCGAGTAGAACTCGATCACCTCGGCGACTTGCCGATGCAGAGGACGAAGGCGATCGAGCAGGCGACGAAGGACGGGCACTGGCATGTGGCGCAGCATCTCGCGTTGCGCGACGACCTCGGAGTGGGCCTGACGCAGTCGGCGGAGCTGGCGGACGCAGCGAGCAAGCACAAGAAGCTTCACGGCCTGCAGGAGAGCGCCGCGAAGGCCCGCAAGACGAGCGCCGCTGGCTAGGGGTGGGGCCATGGGGGGGCGAGCGGCCCGCGCCCCCCCCCCCCCCCTCGACGGCCAGCCGCTGGCGCGGCCGAGGCGGCGCCAAATCCCCCCCCCCCCCCCCCCGCGTCGCCAGGCCAGCGGGGGAGGGTGCGCAAGGGACTCAACACCATGGGCCTGCGAGCTCGCAAGGGGCTCAACACCATGGGCCTGCGAGCTCGAGATGGGAAGGCTTCGAGCACGGCGGCGCGGGCGGCTTCCTCCCCGCGGGCGAGCGCCCCTCTCCCGAAGGCCGCCGCGAAGGAGACGACTGCTGCGGCTGGTGCGACAGGCGCGGCCGCGGCCCCGAGGACCCCGTCGCCGCGGGCGGAGCGCTCCAGCGGGCCGCCGTCGCCGAGGCCGCCCCCGGGAGGGCTGAGCCCAGGCCCCGACCGGAGGCCAGCGCTGAGGCCGCCAGGGGGATCGGGGGGCGCCCCGCCTTCACCCCAGCGCCGCGCCCACTTCGTGGACGACGCGCCGCCCCGCCGCGCAGGCAGCCAGGAGCGCGGCGCGGGCAAGGGAAAGCCCTGGAGGTCAGGCAAGAACGCTCAGAATGGCAAGGGGGGGGCAAGGGCGGGAAGCGGAGCCGCCGCTAGCCTCCAGCGGCGCGAGTCAGTTCGGTGGCCAGGGGGGCGCGGTCGCAGGGGCCGCGGCCACGGGCGAGCCCTCGCCCTGCAGTCCCGCTGACGTCCACGGGTGCGATCCCCAGGAGGAGGTTCCGCGTGTCTCTGGGGGCCGCCCAGTTTCACTTCATCTAACTCGGCCAGGCGCTGGGACCTCCCTCGAGTGTTTCGGTAAGTGGCTATTGTCTGCGCTTCTGCGGCTTCACAGACCTGGTGGAGCGGCACATCGCGACGAGTCGGATCGAGCAGCTGCCAGTTGTGATCGAGCGTCGTACCCACCAACGTACGGTCGGAACGGTTTGAGGGATCTCCTGCCGTTGCCGACCACAGTTCATGTGACAGGCCCCGCCCTGGCCCGTGGAGGGCGCAGCAGGAGGGGCAGGACTACGGCAGCCTCTCAGTTGGAGCTGGATTGGCTGAATTCCATCATCGAGAGCTTGAATGTCCATTATGCGCTGCGCTGGGGTCGGACACCTCAAGGCCCCCCAACAGCCGTGCAGGACCTGGCGTTGTCCAACCTTCTTTTCGAGGTTCGCGCGTTCCTGGGCCAATGCCGCGGCGTGGTTCCGGAGTTGGACTGGGAGCAGGAGCTGGTCAGCACCGCCACGGCGTACGACGGCGAGGAGATATACCCCGCGGAGCCGCTGGAGTTCGCCCGGTTGGAGGCCGCGCTCCCGCCGCGCGAGGCCTGCTGCGCCGTCGCCGCCGCGGGCGCCACGGAGGGGTGGCTCAGGCAGGCGCTCCTCGACCCGCGGATCGCGCTGGAGGACCCTTCGGAGATCGGGGAACTCCCCCCCGCGCCCAAGGCGCGGGCCTCCGACGAGGAGTGGGAGGTCATCGCGGGCGAGCATGTTGCAGCCGATCGAGTGCACCGACATAGCGGAGGTGAACGGACGTAAGATCTTTGGGGGCCTCTTCGGCGTGCGCAAGAGTGGACACCAGCGAGGATCAGGTCCGCAGCGCTTGGTGATGAATATCATCCCGTCGAACGCCCTCCAGCGGCCGATCGAGGGGGACATGCCTCTCCTCCCCCACAGCGACAAGTGGAAGACGCTGATATTGAGGTCGGGAGAGGTCTTGCTTTGGTGCTCGGGGGACCTGAAGTGCTGTTTCTACGCGCGCGGCCTCGGGGAGGCTTGGCTGCCATACATGGCCATCTCCAAGCCAGTCCGCCGCGCTACGGCTGGCCTGGCGGGCCCGGGCGTCGCCCGCGCCTCCTCGGCCGTGGTGCCGACGGGGTGGATCTCAGCGAAGGGAGTGGTTCAGCACATGCATCGTCGTCTGCTTCGCGCCTGGCATCCGCGGCTGCAGCAGCTGCGGGCTGAGGAGCAGCTGAGGAAGGACGCCCCAGCGCCCGCGCCCAGGTCAGCCCCTCAGCCGCGCGACGTGGGCCCCGAGCCAGTGCGCGGCCGGGTCGACGAGGAGGCCGTCGTCGGGAGGCCCGTGGTCGACATTGGGCGCGGCTGCCGCCGCCGCGGCCTGGCCCCGTCGCGACGGGGCAATCCCTACCGCGTGGGCCCGCAGCGGAGCCGTCACCAGGCCGTGGCCGAGTTTGCCCGCTACTTGGATGAGGAGCCGTCGCTGCTGGCGGAGCTCGGCTCCTTGAGCGGCACGAGGCTGGCCTGCCACTGTCGCCCGTCTCAGGTTTGCCACGGCGACGCCATCATCACGAAGTGGCGAGAGCGGTTCTTGGAGCCTGTCGTCTGGCGGGCCCGGCAGGTCTACATCGACAACCTGGACGTGCTGGAGGTGACCGAGCGGTGGCACGCCGTGCAGCTGAAGCAGGAGGGCCTCTGCGATGCGGCCCCCCTCGCCCGCGCCCGCTACGAGGCGCAGGGCGCGCCCCGCAGCGAGACCAAGTCGGTGGTGCGGGAGTTGCAGACGGTCTCCCTCGGCGAGGCCATCGACGGGGAGCTCGGCGCCATCGGGCCCCCGAAAGAGTTTGTGCTGCGACTGGTCTCACTCGCGCTCGAGACCATCTTCCGTGAGAAGGTGGCTCAGAAGTGGATGCAGATACTCGCGGGTCGCTGGGCCAGGTGCCTTCTGTCCAGGAGGGAGGCGATGATGAGCTTCACGCACCTGCGGCGGCTCCTGGCGCGCATTCGGGGGCGCGCCCCGCTACCGGCGGTGGTGAAGGAGGAGCTGCTGGGCGCCTTGGCTTTGCTCCCGCTGCTGAGGTGCGACCTCAGAACCCCCGTGAGCGGGCTCGTCACCGTGAGCGACGCGAGACCCCAGCGAGGCGCCGTCTGCCGCGGGGCGCGCCTCCGCCCCGAGGGCGCGGCCGCCGCGCGGGCCGCCAGGAAGAGGCAGCTGACCAGCTTCAGCGACGGGGCGGTCCTCGCCTCGCTCTTCGACGGGGTCGGCGGGGCGAGGCGGGCCGTGGATGGATCTGCTGGGGCTCATCGCCGCCCTCTTCGTCGCCTCGGAGACCGACGTGGAGGCTCGGCGAGTGACCCGGTACACGTGGCCCGACGTCCTCGAGGTCGGGGACGCGCGAACCTTCGGCTACGCGGAGGCCGTCGCGATCCGCGACAGGGCGTCGCACGCGAAGTGGGCCCTCCTTGTTGCTGGCAGCCCGTGCACGGACCTCGCCAGGATCAGCGCGCAGCGGGTCGGGCTCCCGGGCGAGAGGTCGCGGCTCTTCTACGAGATCAGGCGCGTCAGGGACCTGCTTCTCGAGGTGCTTGGGGAGTGGTGTTTCGTCTTCGAGCTGGTCGAGAACGCTGCCTTCATGGACGCGGAGCCAAGGGAGAGATGACCGAGCACCTGGGCCCCCCCATCCGCATCGACGCCGCGGATGTGAGTCACTGCCGCCGCGACCGCTTCTACTGGATTGACCCCGCCATGGTCTGCGCTTGGCAGGGCAAGGTTCAGCAGTGCGACGGCTACGAGCAGGTGACGATCCCAGGTGGCCCAGGGGAGCCCGCCCGCTGGCTGGCCCCAGGCCTGGGACGGCATGGTGGCGCCGACCCGACCTTTCGCCTGCCGACGTTCCTGCGATGCGACCCCCGCCGAGCTCCAGACCAGTTCCCCAGTGGCGTAGGTGCACTGAGGCCGAGCTCCAGAGGTGGCGGAACCACGAGTACTGCTATGCCCCGTACCAGTTCACGGACGTCAGCTGCATCCAGGTTGAGGACAGCTCCTTCAGGCCTCCCAACAGCGTGGAGCGGGAGTTGCTCCTGGACTTCTTGCCAGGACACACGGCCACGGCGCGGGCCACCAGCTCGCGCAAGCTCGAGCCGCGGGCCTTGGAGCAGAAGAGGTGCGCCTTGCTGGGGGGCAGCTTCCAGTGCGCGACGGTGGCTTGGGTTGTGGCCCACTGGGCGGCCATGCAGGGCCACCTTCCACGCGTCCCAGACGTTGCGGAGATGCGCGAGACAGGCGGTGGCGCGACCATCGCAGACCGAGACGCGGGGTTGAGCTCGCCCGACGCTGGCGCGGGGACCCTGGTCAGGCAACACGAGCTGGAGGAGCCCTCGGCCGCCGCCGACCCCAGCGTGGCCATCGTCGAGGAGATGATCCGCAGAGCTGAGCCCAGAGGGAGTGACATCCGGCTCGACACCTTCGAAGCGATGAGGCCCGACTTGTGGCCACGGCGCCCCATCAGCGTGGGGCGCTGGTCGTGGAAGCCCGCGGTGGTCTGGCACTGGCGGCGCCCATCGCACATCGCGAACTTGGAGGTGCGGGCGACGCTCCAGGCGCTGCGCTGGAGGTTCAGAGCGTCGCGGCAGCTTCGGACCAGGTTCAGCCACCTTATGGACTCGCAGGCGGGCATGGGCGTGATCACGCGCGGCCGCTCGTCATCTACGATTCTCCACGTTATTGTGCGACGCGTTGGCGCCCGTGTTACTGCTGCCCTCGCCCGCCCTGTGCACGGCTACACGGAGACCGACCGCAACCCAGCCGATCATCCGACGCGGTCGGCGGCGGTCTCCAACGCCCTGAGCAATGGCGGCTAGAAGGGCGCGCCGCTTCCAGGCGGCGGGCGGGGCGGCAGCGAGGCAGCAACAAAGGGCAGTGGTGGGCCCACTCAGACACGCGCTGGTGCAACCGCGCACGTTGATGGTCTACCTGCGCACAGCACAACAGTTCTCATAATAGTTGAGGGGCCGCAACCTGTCGTGGTCGGCCGCCTCGAATGACACAGAGTTCCTTGACATACTGGTCGCAGAGTGGATCGAGTAGCTGCGGCTCGAGGGCCACCCGCAGGGGACAGCTGGCAGCACTCTCTCCGCCGCGCAGTTCTTCCTGCAGCGGAAGCGGGTCCTGCCAGCCTCGTGGCGCCTTTTCAAGGCTTGGCAGAGGCTGGGGATGCCGCAGCGCGC
This sequence comes from Prorocentrum cordatum, assembly GCA_963575745.1. Taxonomy (NCBI): domain Eukaryota; class Dinophyceae; order Prorocentrales; family Prorocentraceae; genus Prorocentrum; species Prorocentrum cordatum. The sequence goes on along the minus strand of CAUYUJ010002224.1, from coordinate 1,657,814 downwards.
GCCGCCGCTGCCGCGGGCCGTCGTCAGCAGCATGGCGGCGCTGGCGCGGCACTGGCAGCGCAACGACGTGGCGGCCCTGCTGATCATCGCCTTCGCCGCCTTCCTCAGGACCTCTGAGGCCTTGACCCTGCGCCGCTGGCAGGTTCAAATAAACAGTCGAAGAGAGAGAGAGAGAGAGAGAGAGAGAGAGAGAGAGAGAGTCATTATCATCCTTCCTGTCTCCAAGAGCGGTCTCAGATTTCACAGGCAAGAGCATGTTGTGATAGAGGATGCCACCGTTGCTCGCCTCTGCTCCCATATATCCTTCGGCATGTCCCCGATGATAGACTGATTCTGTCAACTGGGGCCCATGATTTTCGGAAGCTATTCAATCTGCTGCTCCAGGAATCGAAATGCGAAGGCTTTAAGTTCAAGCCTTACAGCCTCCGAAGAGGAGGGGCCACTGAGTACTACAGAGTCACCAAGAATATGCCAGCCACGCTTGAGAAAGGACGAAGGCTTGACAGCGCAACGGCCCGCATCTACATTACCGAAGGGCAGCAGGCCCTGACAGAGTTGTAGTTTCTGGACCATCAGATACGCAGATATGAGATCTTAGGAGGCCTTCTGAATTTTGATGTGTAGAGCGGTTCACCAGAGGGGGAAACGTGGAGAGCCTCCTCGACTCTGCTGCCCCCCTGCTCCCTCTTTTTTGTTTTTTCGCGGGCCCCCGCCCTCGGCGAAAATCTGTGGGGCCCTTCTGGGGCTTCCGATCGGCCTCGGACCTCTAGGGGGTCAGCCGCGAGGCCACTTGGGCAGGTGTGTGTGTGGCGGCTGCGTCGGGCTCCCCCTCGGCGCTCCCCTGTCCTGACCCCGGTGACGATCGGTGCGTCTCGGAGGTGCGATCCGTGGGGGAGAGTCCCCACGGGACTTGGGTTCTGATAACCTTTGGGTGGGACGACAAAAAGGGATGGTAGAGGTTGAGAGAGAGCCGTCAGACACATATCCTTTAGAACTAACAGGTTGTGTCTCGCCTCACTCGCCTCGTCCTCCCTTGTCGTCACAACCGTCTCGTCCATAGCTTTGTGCTCCCTCCCACCGACCTCCCGACGAAGGTAGGGCTTGTGTCTTTGGTAGGAGAACGTCCTCGACTCTGCTGCCCCCCTGCTCCCTCTTTTTTTGTTTTTCGCGGGCCCCCGCCCTGAGCGAAAATCTGTGGGGCCCTTCGGGGGGCTCCGATCGGCCTCGGACCTCTAGGGGGTCAGCCGCGAGGCCACTTGGGCAGGTGTGTGTGTGGCGGCTGCGTCGGGCTCCCCCTCGGCGCTCCCCTGCCCTGACCCCGGTGACGATCGGTGCGTCTCGGAGGTGCGATCCGTGGGGGAGAGTCCCCACGGGACTTGGGTTCTGACAACCTTCTGGTGGGACCACAAAAAAGGATGGTAGAGGTTGAGAGAGAGCCGTCAGACACATTGTTCAATCCGCACCCCAGAGGTGTTGACCCCATCCTCCCTGGGGACAGCCCTTCGTCCAGGATGCGTTTTTGTTGGCCACGGGGTCTGAAAGCGGCCCTTGAAGGCCGGAATTGTGGAAGAACGCTGCATATGACAAGAACATATGTTACTTTCGATTTTTCCCCGCCCGAGAACGCGAGGCGGGATCCCCAGGGAGCGCCGGCACCTTTTGGGGCACTGGCGGCCGCGGCATGCAGTCGTCATTTGTCGAAGACACAAAGCGGAACACCTGGGGAGCGCCGGCACACTTTGGGTTTGGCGGCCGCAGTACGGGAATTCTTTCCGTCCAAGTTAAGAACCCCAACGTGTTCGATGGGGAATCACATCCTCGGATATCTGGGCATCCCGTTGTCGATGTCGTCGTCGACGTCCTCGCCGCTTCTGGCGCGTTCGCCGAGGACTGCCCCCTGCCCGGCGAGTGCGTGTGCCACCCGGGCTGGGCGGGCGCCGACTGTTCAGAGCAGCAGGCCCGCGTGCTGCCAAGCGCCGTCGTCGCCGCCTTCGGCGCCGTCGTCGTTCTCCTTCGCCGTCGTCGTGATCGTGGTCGTCGTCTTCGCCTTCGTCGTCGTCGCCTTCGTCGTGGCCGTCGCGATCGTTGCTGTCTCCGCCGCCGTCGCCGCCAGAATTCGTCCTTCTCCCCCCCGCCCCCCCCCCCGCATCTTCCACGCCAGCGCCCCCTCTCGACTGGGTTTCTTTTCGCTTGAGGTCCAGGGCAAGAGCAGAAACCGCCCCCGAGATCGGGGGAGCCGGCCCTCCTCCTCCCCCCTACTTCCATGGTCATCCCCCTCTCCTCCTCCTGTTCTCCTCCTCGTCCCCCTCCCCCTTCTGCGCCTCATGTCCACGTCCCCCCCGTCCGCACTGAGGCCGCCCTGCCCGCGCCGGCCCCCGCCCTGGCGCCCGCGCCGGCCCCCGCTCTGGCGCCCGCGCCCGCACAGCAGGCGCTCTGGGGCCTCCGCTGGGGCAGGCAGTGCATGGTGCAATCCCGCGCGTGGAGTTCGAGCCCTGCAGCGCAAGATCGCGCGATCGCCGAGCCTGGAACAAAGCAGCGTGGGAATGTTGTGCGTGGCCTCGGCGGGGCCGCCCTGGTGCGCTGGAGCTCTCGTGGCTGTTCATCCGCGCCCGCGTGGAGAGTAACAGAGCGCGCGGACGGGGAATGCGGACCGGTTCCCAATTCGAGCTGGCAGGAGCGCCGTCGCTGCTTTATTGGACTGTACATAGACAAGAGATTCGAATATTGCAGCGCAAGATGCCCCCACGGGCCCACCGAATTAACGTGGAGACTGCGGCAATACCTGGGGCTTGAGTGGACAGAATGGTCAAACCCCAGAACTACCATCCATGCTGTAATCAGCATTGTTTTCAGGGGCGGGGAGGAAGGTTCTCATCATCCCCCTCCATTGAGCAAGGGTTGGGAAGTACTGTCCCTGCTACTGTCACCCAGGACGCCAGAAGCTCAGGTCCTCCAAGTTCGGCCCCCACGGGGCGTTCAAATTGTTGTCCAGGACGGTGCGACCCTGGGAAACGGGCCGGGGGCCCTGAGGCCCACGGACTGATAGAACCATTGCGTCCAAAGTCTTAGGCCTTGGACCTTTCGCGTCCTCCGCGCTGCAGGGGCCGCGGCGCCTGCAGCGCAGAGGGCGCGGATGGTGGAGGCCCCGGGACATCTCACGGGGGTTGGGGGCCCGGCTCGTTTTTTGTCGAGCAGGTGCGATTCGTCGGGTGTTGTTCCTCAACGGGATTCTCTGGCCCGATGCACAGCCGAAGAACCCAGGGGGATGGGGAAGAAGTGGAGGATGACGGGGACGACGAAATTGAGAACACGAAAAACAGCAAACGTTCAAACATGGGCGGCCGAGTCTCGTGAGTTTGAGCCTCTGGGGGCCTGTTTGGGGGCCCACAGGAGCGACAGAGTACAGCGCGCGGCGAGAGATGCATGCGAATGGCGGGGGCTGAGAGGTCCAGAGCCCCACCCATAGAACTTCTTTCGTCACAGTGCCACGAGCATGACGCCCTTGCTCTGTGGGAACGCTCTTTCGCCATGACGAAAGAGAAAAGGGGTCGTGGAGGAAATGCTTCGACAATGTTGTTCCCCCTTTTCCAACTCCTGGGGTCCTTGTTCAGACCGTCAAAAGCAACATTCGGGTTGAAAAGCCGGTACCAGGGGAACCCACCGGGGTCCAGGACCCGTTTCCACCAGGGCCATTTCATCTCGCGCCAAGTTTCTTTGCACAGTTGTCTTCGTCGTTCGTTGTTGTTCGTCGTTCGTGCGTCGTCGTTCCATTGCTGAGCTCGTAGCACTTCTTGCTGGTATTCGTCGTCATTCGCTCGTCGCGCCCTCAGTATCCCCTGTATGTGTCCGTGTCTGTGGGGATGCGTGCGTGGGTGCGTGTGTCTTTATTGCCCGTGCTGTTCGTCCGTCGCTGCGCCTCGCTTGTAGACCTTCTCGGTCTGCCACAAGAGGAGGAGGAGGAGGAGGAGGAGGAGGAGGAGGAGGAGGAGGAGGAGCACTTGCACTTCCCCCTTGTCGTACTCCCTCTCCGCCCTCCTCGCGAGTGACGTCGCGTGGTCCCCTGTGGGCCGACATTTTCCCGCTGCGTGAGCTGGGCCCAAGCGCGCTCCTGTCGCTCGCTGCTAGGCTCTGCCTCCGCCGCGCCGGTGCACGCGTGGCCGGTGCACGCGTGGCCGCGACGTATCGCCCGGCCGCGACGACCGAAGGAATGCCTGTGCGGAGTCACTCCTCGGTGGCGCCGGAAGTCTCTGAAGCACGGGTCTCTCCGCGGGCGCCCCGCGCGCCGGCGGTCAGGCGGCGCCACTTCCCGCGCTCGCCGTGGCACTGGGAGCGCGCCGCCTCCGCCGCGCCGCCCAGCCCGCGACGCTGGCGGCGGCGGCCGCCGCCGCGGAAGAACGCGCGCAGCTGCACTGTGCGGACAGCGGAGGGCGCCAACTGCACGCCACGGGCTTTCGGAAGTGTTAGAGCGTCAATATTCTAGTCGGATATAGGTGTTCTGGAAGTTTGCAAACATTTTTGAGACCCAGGGTGGCTCTCATCCGGTGCGCCTCGTCGAGAGGGAGCTGGGGGTGCCAGAATCTTCCCGAACGGCCGCCAGAGAGCCGAGTTATGGCCCGAAAACCACGGGGCAACTGCAGGGGGTGGAAAAATAGGTTCAGGGGGATGCACCGACCCTCGATCGCCGATTTATCGCCCACGTACCGCCGATAGCGGCCCGATAGCCCACCCCGCCCAGGAACTTGCGATTTCGCTGCCGAGGCCCATCGCCTATCGATCGGCGATGCGTCGCCAATTCAAGGTCAATGTTTCTTTTCATGGGCCAGTTCCCCTACATCGTTGCACCTTCGGGCACCAACGACACACAACAGGCTTCGGACGACACGGCTTTCTCGGGCCGATCGGTTGCTCCATTCCCAGCGAGTTCTCTTTGGCTTTGACTTCTGCGAGCTCTTTTCGGGCCCTGGGGCCAAGACCCCATCGAACAGGCCAGTCCGTCGGGCTTCTGGCGCATCCTGCAAAACTCCTGGCCATGACCAGCCTGGGCCCGCGGGGGTCGGTGCGCGTGCTTTCCTGGCCGCCGCGCCAGGAGGGCACCACACACCGACCCTGGGCCCACGGCTGGGCCCGGGCAGGATCGGTGCAGGTGGACGGCTGGTCCGCGTCGTGTCGACGGGCGGCGACCCCGCCGCCAGCGTGCATGTCAGGGGCAACGAACGGGGGGGACGGGCACAGGTGAGGGTGCATCGGCCCGCAATCGCCCACTGATCGCCGATAGGGGCCCGACGGCCTCAATTTGCCCAGGAAGGTGCGGACTCGCTATCAGAGGCCTGTCGCCGATCTATCGTCGATGTATCGCCGATTCCAGGTCGATGCATCCCCTCCTAGGCCAGTCCACCCATATCATTGCCCCTCATCATTTTATGATGAGGGGCAACGATAGGGGGTGATGCTGAACAATTGGACATTTCAGAAGCGGCCGCTGCTGAACAATTGGACATTGGACAAACGCCGCTGGCGACCCAGAATCGGTCGATGCTTAACAATTAGACATTTCGAAAGCGGCCGCTCGTTCAAGGTTGAACGGTCCCCGCTGTGTGAGGAACAAGCTCCGTGGTCGGCACGACACGAACCCGCGGTATGAGATCTTGGCTTCGCAATGTTTGTAGCGCCAGGCGTCTTCGCACAGTTTTGGGCCCCAGGGCCGACATAGATCGACACGGCTGGAGACGTGCTGCAGAAAGGTCCCGGGTTGGAAGCGGCCGAGGGATCTGCGCTGGACGGTCCCGAGAAAGTCAGTCAAGAGAGGGGGGGCGGGGGCAAATCCGCTCAAAGAGTACAAATTCTAGTCGCGTATCCCCACCAGCCCCTCCAGAAACGACGCCCAGGCGAGTAGAGGGTCGTCCTGAGGGGCTTCTCGGCGTCTTGGGTGCCTCGGGGGGGCCTCTGTGGGCCGTTCGGGATCCTCTTTGGGGCCTCCTGGGGGCCTCTTGGGGCCTCTTGGGGCCATCTTGGGGCCTTTGGGGGCCTCCTGGGCGCTTCTTGGGGCCATCTTGGCCCCCTCAGAAGGCCAAAATGGAGCCCAAACCATAGTAAAAA
>CAUYUJ010002224.1:1616718-1646718 GCA_963575745.1 Prorocentrum cordatum | reverse complement strand
GAGCGCGTCTCTGTGCATGAGCCTGGGGCCTCCTGGGGCCTCCTGAAACCTACTGGGGCTTCCTGGGGTCTCCAGGAGCCTCTTGGGGCCTCCTGGGACCTCCTAGGGTGGATTCGTGCCCCAGAAGAGGCGCAAGATATAGCAACTGACGTACATAAAACATTGCGGATTAGAGCCACAGGAGAAGGGCAATCTATAGGAACACGCGTAAAACACCAAGGACTCGTGCCCCAGGAGAGGCCCAATATATAGGAACATGAGTAGAACATGTAGGATTGTGTACACAGGAGAAGGACAATATATAAATAAATATATATATATATATAGAAACATACGTATAACATCAAAGAATCGTGCTCCTGGTGAGGCCCAATCGATAGGAGCATACGTAAAACACATGGGATTGGAGCCACTCATGTTGCCTTCTGAGGCCTCCTGCTCCTGGGGCCTCTCGGGGCCTCCTGTTGCCTTCCGAGGCCTCCTGGCGCTTCCTGTTGCCTCCTGGGGCCTCCTGTGGTTTCCTGAGGCCTTCTGGAGCTTCCTGGGGCCTCCTGGAGCCTCTTGGGACATCCTGTGGCCTCTTGAGTCTTTCTGTGGCCTCCTGATGCCTCCTGGGACCTCATGTGGTCTCCTGGGGCCTCCTGGAGCCTGTTGGAGCCTCCTGTGGCATCCTGAGAAGAATCTGCGCCCACGAGCCTGGCCACCAAAACAAGCAAACCGATCGAGACATCCTCAAAATCTGCTCCGAAAGCGAAGGATGTTGGCACAGAAAACAGGCAAACCGCTCGAGACATCCCCACAACATCCTGCGAAAGGTGCCGAGTGAAACACCCCCCCGCCGCTCCCCTTAGGAACGTAAAAATGAGCGCCTCGCTCGAGACATCCTCCAAATCTGCTCCGAAACCGACGGATGCTGGGACAGAAAACAGGCAAACCGCTCGAGACATCCCCACAAAATCCTGTGTAATGGGCCGAGTGAAACACCCCCCCGCCGCTCCCCTTAGGAGTGCTGAAGCCACAGAATCGCCTGAGACATCCTCAACATCAGTGTGCGTGAGTCACCCGATGAGTGGACCTGAGTGAGTGTAGTGAATGTATGAGTACAAGTACGAGTGAGTCTGAGTGATGAGTGAGTCTGAGTGATGAGTGAGTCTGAGTGATGAGTGATGAGTCTGAGTCATGACTGAGTCCGAGTGATGAGTGAGTCTGAGTGATGAGTGAGTCTGAGTGATGAGTGGGTATGAGTGATGAGTGAGTCTGAGTGATGAGTGAGTGGGTCTGAATGAGAGGAGTGGTGTGTTCTCTCTCGTTCTCTCCTCCGGCGCGGTCCGCCAATATCAAGAACCCCATATTTAGGATATGGGGAACAAGAACCTCATCTTAGGATATGGGGAAAATCGGATCCGGGGAGAGAAATGGGCCCTGGGGACGTGGTCGGGACCTTTGGGGCCGCGGATTGTAAAAAGTCGTGCCGTCGGGTGCGTGCGACCTGCCGCCGCTCGACGCCGCCCATTTGGGTCTATGTCGATCCCGTTCGACGTCGGTCTCGGCTGGCCCGACCCGAGTCGACCCCAGCTTTCCGATGATTGCATGGCGTTGTTGTGTGTCTTGGCGCGGCCAATCTCGTTCGAGTCCAGCTCCGTGCCGGCACGGTCCGATGCGATACACGTTCCGATGCGACCCGATTTATTGATCCGATGTTGAATGTTGACCGCTTTTATCCCTGCCTAACAAAACCGGCGAGGGTGTTTGCAAATCGGTCGGTTTGGTTGCGTCGCAGTCGGTTGAGTTCGGTCGATTTGGCTTGGTCGGTTGTCGTGGCGTTGCTGCGTCGTTTCGTTGCGCCTTCCTGGGTTGCTCGCGGCTTGTCGGTTTCGGTTCCGCTGACGGTTCGGTCTGTGTTCGGTTGTGCTGTCGGCATGGACCGTCTCGTATGGCCTCAAGCTTCTGGGGGTCCGCGCGGAGTTCTTGGGTCGGTGTCAGAGACACTGCCAGGGAGGGAAGTATGGCGCCGACCCCAGAATTCCGCGCAGGCCTCCTCAATCTCATAATGTTTGTGCCATTCTTGCTGCTCTTTCACTGGCCCCCGCTGGCGCCGCTGCTCGATCCCGGGGCCTGCTTTCCTCGCGAGAGGGGTGCACTTCGAGCCCGAGGGCCATCATAAAACCAAGCGGGATAAAGTGCTTGTCTCGTGGAGGCAGGACCGATTTCGATCCGATTCGGTTCCCATGGTCGCATTGAATTGCTATGCGCGTTGCGCAGCCGATCCGGTTTTCGATTCCGTGCCGGCGCGGCCCGATCCGACGCACATCTCGATTTGATCCGATGGCCCGCTTCCAGGCCGACTGTTGGGAGACGGTCGATGCTCCTGGAGCCCACGCACTGAAAAGCACAGACCGCCAGAGGCTGCCGCCGCGGCCTGCCTCTGCCGCTGCTGCCCTGGCGCCTCCGCTGCCGCTGCTACGGACATCGCCCCTGCCCAGCCTGCCCTGAGGTTGTGTCATGCTTTGGAGCCTCCCCTGGGGCTCAAGTGTACATCGGGGGCAACGTCAGGAGCGACTCAGAGGAGGAAACAGCATTTGGGCCTCCCTGGTGGCTGTCTCATTTGGGCCTCCCTTCGTGTTCGTGTTCGTCTCATTTGGGCCTCCCTGGTGGCCCTCGTCACCACGGCTGGATTCACGTCGAAATTCTGGTCAGAATGCACCCCGGAAGAGGTCAGAGGAGAAGTGGTATCGGTATATCGGCGTTTTTCCTTTCCACCAGGGATTGGCTCCAGGGAGGACGCATCGACCCCCAATCGCCCACGTATCGCCGATAGGGGCCCGACAGTTTACCCCGCCCAGGAACGTGCGGTTTCGCTATCGGGGGTATATCGTTGGTCTATCGGTGATGTATCGCCGATTCCAGTTCGATGCTTCCCCCCTTGAGCTGGTCCTCACGTCTCGTTCCCCCCCTCGTCGCCCGAAGGAGAAACGTCGGGATCAAAACTCACTTCTGGAGGTCCCCGCGAATTGCTCGCTCGGCGCTGGACCCCTCTTGCGGCGCCTCGAGCGCCGCACCGCACCCGGCGCGCTCCGCGCGACAGGGAGGGCGCTCCAGCGCCGATATTGCAGTCGGCCCAGATTAGTAGGTCGACCCTGCCAGATCGAGGGTACCCTTGTGTCCTGTGTCTGGCGGCCCATACTTCCTACATTCCTGTGTCAATGTGGCCCTCGGAAGGGTCTTGTGTCCTCTTGGGTGTCCTGTCCAATCGAGTCCGACTGTAAAGCATCTGCGAGGACCTCCGAAGTGTATGAAGATTGACTTGCTTCTTCTCGAAGCCCAGGCTGGATCCGCCTCGAAATTCTGACGGGAGCGCACCGCAGGCCAGGTCCGGGGGTCGGGGGGAATCCGACCATCCTCGCGGCACCGAAAAAGTCGAGACGGCAGTTTTTGTCCTTCAGTTTGCGCCCCCCGAGGAGGTCAGTTTCGTTCCCCAGACCATTCAAAATTGTTCGGGATGAAAAATCGGCATTGTGGGGGTGTCGAGAGTTCCCCAGAGCTATGGAGTGCTGTTCGTTGTTGTTCGTGCTGCCGCATCTGTTCCACTGCTGTTCTGATGATCCTCGTCCTTGCGCTCCCGCGCTCCTCCTTACTATTAGTGTGCTTAAGTTTGGTATCCCATTATTAATCGTATTATTATGATGGTGATGATCATGATCATGATGATCATGATGATGAATAGTATGATTGGTACTCTTATCAGCAATCGTATCATTAGTATCCGCATTATCAACGTTGACAGTATTGTTAACCGTATCAGTAACATCAATATTGTTGCCATTATTAGGATTACCAGTATTACTAGAAGTATCATGTTCGTTTCTGATGTGAAGGCCTGACGGCCGGTGCCGCCAACCCTCTCCAGCAGCAGCGGGGGCACCACACCACGAGGAAGTCTTCGGAGGGTGTCTGGAGAGAGCTGTACGGAACGTTCGGGGCGAGGTTTGGTTTGGGACCTTCCAGGGGCCCCTCGAAGGCATCTGGAGAGCGCCTGGAGGACCCCATCGACGATTCCCAGAGGCTTATTAGCCTCTGTGGGCGCCTCGTGGGGGCATCTTGGTTTTCCAGAGACCTATTGCGGGCCTCTGGCCGCCTCGTGCGGGCGTCTTGGGAGCGCTCTGGAGCCTACTAGGGGCTTCTTGGAGGCCACCTGGAGCCGCCGTCGACCGTTTTGAAAACCTGTTGGTGGTCTCCGGGTTCAGGACCACGACGACGACGACGACGACGACGACGACGACGACGACGACGACGACGACGACGTTGGCGGCGACGGCGGCGGCGGCGGCGGCAGCGAAGGCGGCGGCAACGACGCTGGCGTGGGTCAGAGTCCTCTCTGGGGGCCTCTTGGGGGCCTTTCCGGTCTCGGTGGGGGCCTTTTTGAGGCCTTTGGGGGCCTCCTGGGAGTTTGTTTGGGCCGAGGGATCGATCGAGATGTGCGTTCGGGTGTCTCATCTGGGCACCCTCTTGGAGTTCTCTCGGGGGTCTCTTGGGCGGTTGGGGAGATCTCGAGGGCCGTCTTGGGACCGTGTGGGTCGCTTTGGGGCCGTCTTGGAAGCCTCTTGGGGGCCTCTTGAGGCGATCTTGGGAACATCTTGGGCTGTCGTGGGGCGTCGGGAAGCCGAGAAAGCGAGAACGCGAGAGTAGCAACTACTATATAGGGAAATCATTGAATTCTTGACGCTTCGCGTAGCTCCACCAGCCCATTCAGAAGCCCTGCCCATGAGAGCTGACGAGAAATTGAGAGAAGAGACAAATGTAGTGAAACAGAGCGTGCAAGGAGGTGAGAAAGAGGATAGCGTTGAGCCATCTTGGAGGCTGTCTCGGAGAATCGGAGGCCTTCTTGAAGCTACGGGGCTTTTTTGTGGGATATTGGAGTCCTCTCGAAAGTCTTTGAGGGTATATCGGAGCCCTCTTAGGGCTCTTTCGGGGTCTTGGAGTCCTCTTGGGGCTCTTTGGGGGCCGTCTTAGGGCCCTCATGGGGCCTCTTGGTTTTTGGGGGGCTCTCTTGGCGTTCCCTTGGGGCCCTCGGGGGAGCTATAGAGCGCCTCTTGGGGCCGGCTTGGAGACCATCGATCAAAGGAGGGGGGGTCCTCGATTTGCCCCCGCCCTCTGGGGCCATCAAAATCGCCTCTTGGGGCGATCTGTGGCGCTCTTGGGGCCGTCTTGGGGGCCTCTTGGACCCCTCCAGGAGCTTTCTTGGGCCTTCTTGGGGCCATGTTGAGGCCTTAAAAGCGCATCGGAAGCGAAAGGGCGAGAAGGCAAAAAACATATATTTACCAACGGATTTTGAAGGGTTTTTGCTTCTCGGGCCCGAGGGAGCTCTGAGAGCACCTGGAACCGTCTTGTGGCCCTCTGGGGCCTCTTGGAAGCATGTTGCTAGTTTTCTTGAACCATGTTGGGCTATCTTGAGTGATCTTGGAGTCTATCTTGGGCTCTCTGAGGCCATCTTGGAGCCATCTTATGCGAAAAAGGACCCTCGGACACATCGCGGGGCGCCCCGTCCAGGTCCACGGGAGGGGGTAGGGGGAGGGGTAAACCCCTCCCCGAAGGGGAAGAAGGGATGATGGAAGAGGAACGTAAGATATCGTTAGACCACCTATCGCCCAGAGGGCTCGTGGGATTTTGCATGGTGGAGCCCTCTTTATGTGCTGTTGGAGATCTCTTCGAGCGTTTTGGTAGCCTCTGGGACCGTCAGGAGGCCCTTGGTGGCGTCTTCGATTGGTCGTTGGGCGATATGGAGCTCTCTTGGACCGTCTTGGGTGCCTCTTGGAGCACTCTGGGGCCGTCATGGGGCCCTGGGCCCCCCCTGGGAGGGGGCCCCGGCTAGCCACAGTCCGCCTGCCAGAAATGCTTCCGGGAGGGCTGGTGGCATGCTTGGCAGCGGAGGTGAGCATGGGTAGGGGTCTCCCTCACACGGCCGAAGCGCCCCGCTCGTTGCACGCCCGTCGCTGAAGGTGTTCTTAGAACCAGCATCCACGCAAGTATTGGGCGGGGGACGCCATTGCTAGTGGCAGGAGCAGGACGAGGAGGAGGAGGAGGAAGAGGCGCGGGAGCAGGGGAGGCGCGCGGGGCGAAATACGAGGAAACGAGGAGCCAACTACACACGAGGGCTGGGAAAAGGTGAGCGTCCGTAAAACATTGCGCATTTGCTTGCACACATCTGTGCATATGTGTTAGACATTCGAGCCACAAGAGCACACGTGTAGTACGCATACATAATAATGTCCGTATGTGTAGACACAGATAGCTGCTTATATGTATATGTTGGTAGGCATATGTTGGTAGGCAAGCAGGTGTAGCACATGATGTACAAGTGTAAGCTTATATCTGTACAGACACACACACACACACACGCCTCCTGTGCGAAGGCGCCGGGCGCCTCCGGCCCCAACACCTGCGCAGAGCGCCTCTGCCTCGTCGACTGCGGCGACCACGGCGTGTGCGAGGAGGGGCTCGGGGCGGGGGGCGAGCTGCAGAAGGGTTTCTGAATTACCAACAGTGTTCGGGAGCTTCGAAGTAGTCGTCAGATGGCCAGAGCGCCTGTCGCCGATCCATCGCCGATGTATCGCCCGGGATCCAGGTCGATGTTTTCCCCGAGAAGGTGGAGGGGCAAGAGAAGCGAGAAGTGTTCATGCCACCCAGGTGCGCGCCAGTGAGACACGCGGAATGATGATCTCTCCGATCTGTCAATCCTCCGATTGTGACGGTGTGGACGTCGCATACTCTAAGAGATCCTGACGGCGGGCATAGATCCCAGCGCAGTTCGGACAGTCAACTACCGGAGTTGGAGCGCCGATGCAAGTGTCTGACCTTCTCTCTCGCATCGGCGCTACCGTCGCCAGGGCGGCGCATTCGTGCAACGCGGATACTCAAGTGCCTTGCCTTTGTCATCCGCCGCCGCATTTCACACAGCCTGCCAGATAATTGGCGCTCTCTGGTCAGCGCTGCTTTCTTGCCGTCGTCGCGATGGCACGTTTGTACAAGGCCTTGGCGTACTGCCAGTTGTGTGTCCTCTGCCTCCGCGGCAATCTTCCTCTATGAGGTGAGTTGCGCGCGCGTGCTGGTGGCTTGAGCTGCGCTGCGCCCTGGACGGTGATGCAGTCCAGATTAGCAGGTTATCCGAGCTGCTTGCGTGACGACCGCAACAGAAGACTCGCTGACTCCTGGGCGCATTGGCAGAAGTCAATGCAAGCGGCGTGCTCTTGTTCAACTGATTCTTGGAATCCACTGCCCCTCTGTTATGAGGCAGTTGTATATGAGAGGGAACAGACGACAGAGTGTTTACACAGCTTGGAGGAATTAGTGAATTCAGTATGGGCAGGGCTTGAAACGCCTCGAAGAAAGCGCAAGCACCCGAATCGCAGGCATATGGCGATATGCGGACCCGGGACAGTTTGCTTCCCATCGTCGTCCTCGACCTTGCTCCGTTCTACTTCCTTTCTTCCCTCCCCTGGATGGTGTCGAAAGCGTCCGCGGCTCGGGCGGGGGAGCGCCCCTTCCCACCTCCCTCATTATTCCTCGTTCCTATTTGCCTCCCTGCTCCACCGTCCGTCGTCCTACCTTGTCCTCCCTCTTTGTTCGAAAAGTGAAGTCCCTGGTGCCGCGTGCCCGTATCAGCGGTATATCGCCGTTTAGATATCCGAGCACAGCGGCACAACCAAACAGAGGGGATTTCCCATGCGAGCGTTCGGGGCGCACTCCAAACGCGGGCGGCACGGCCGCCGAGCACAGTCGCATCGCTGACATGTAAATTATAGGTGCCTGCGGCAAGGTCAGCCCCCTTGCCAGAGCAGCGGTCTGTATGGCGACGCGTGGAGCTTTGATTGTTAAGCGATTCATGACATGTGACACCTCGCGTGTTTTCGGACTGCTGCGCGGCATTCTCTGGGGTCCTTCGAGGCCTTTTGGGACGTCTTCGGGCCGTGTTGGTGCCGCGTTACACCGCGGCCGCCCTGGGCCAGGGAAGCGCGCATTTGCAGCTCACTCGGGGGCGCCATGGGCCGGGGAAGTGCGTATCCGCATCTCCCCTTAGCTGGGCATGTCGACCTCGGTTAAGGGTTGGCCACAATCGGGGTACCCTCGAGGTGACGAGCGTCTACCTTTTTCCGAAAGACACAGATCAAGGTGTGATCTGTGTGCACAGCTTGTGTGTTCAGCTGTGCATTTTCGTGCGTGTGGGTCCACTGTTTACACAGATCGTGGTGTGATCTGTGTACACAGACCTCGTTCCCATCTGTGTATTTGGAGTGTGCCCCTCGCGGGTGGTGTTGACTGGGCGGGAACGTTCGCGTTTCTCTTCCGGCTGGTCCAGGGGGGGCGTCGCACGCGGTCCGAATACACAGCTCGTGCCTCCAACTGTGCATATGTTGCGCGCCGCTCGCTGGAATGGTCACTGGGCGGGAGTTTCCGCGGATCCCCCGGCTGGTCCAGGAGGGGGCCGTGGTCTGGGCATGCAAAGGCGCGGGGGAGTGGGGATGGTGGGCTGTGGGAAGGAAGGGGCTCGATAGGAGGGGTGACCAAGGGGCCAAGGATGAACGGGAATGGACGGGAGCGGAGGAAGGAGCCCAGGAGGAGCTGCATCATCGGCGTCAGCATCACCAGGACGATGGAGGCGGGGGGGGGGGCAGAAATTGGGGGCATGATGTGCACCAGGCCACTAGGGCGTAGAGGTCGGGAGGAGGGCCGGCATGTGGACGATGGGGGAACGAATCCCTCGGAGGACGACGAGGAACGACATGAATTGGCACATGGGGGGTGACAGTGTGCATGAGGGGCATGATGAGGACTTGGGCAATCGGAGGGGCATGAGGAGGGTGGGGCCACAGCGACGTGATATTTGGAAGAGGCGGGGGATGGGGCATGACTTCGAGGCGGGCGCCAACAGTGTTCTGCGTGTCGTGTCCGTGCACCCCCCAGAACACAGTGACTGGTTGCAGAACTGCATGATATGGGAAATCGTGCGCTTCGTGTTTCCAGGCCACAGGCTCGAGTCCACGACGCCCCTTGGCGTCGCGATGATGCCGCCCCGATTTGCCAGACCGCATATGGACAAATACGCATAATATGTGTTGCAACGCTTGTTGCATGACGTTCTCTACAATAACAGACCCACGCTGTAATACAAACTGATTCGTTGGCTCACGCCGTACCGACGACCCCGCGGCAAGCGTGGGTGCCTCTCTTCCGGAGGGGCGTTGTCGTAGAAACGTCCCAGCAACGTGCACAAATTTGGGAAAGCGACCACCGTGCCAAAAAAAGGGTCTGGGTTAGGCTGTGTTGGTACCGTTTGGGGGCCTCTTGAGGGCCTCGTGGGGCCCCTTTTTGTGGGCCCTGGCGCATTGTTGCTCGGTGCGCTTGTGAAGAACCGAGAAGGTGGAGGGGCAAGAGAGCCGAGAAGTGTTCATGCCACCTCGGTGCGCGCCAATGAGACACGCGGAGTGATGATCTCTCCGATCTGTCAATCCTCCGATTGTGACGGCGTGGACGTCGCATCCTCTAAGAAGTCCTAACAGCGGTCATAGACCCCAGCGCCGCCGCATTCAACGCAGTTTGCTTGATAAGTCTAGACGCTACGCGTATCCCCACCAGCCCATCCACAAACTATGCGTAGGGGAACTGACGGAAGAAGGGAAGAAGACGCACATAGTGAAACTGAGCGGGCGACACCGGTGAATCGGGAGATCGTTTGTGGCGAAGGTTGCATGTGTTGGTGTTGGTGTTCTTGTTTTTGCTGGTACTGTTTTTGTTGTTGTTGCTGCTGTTGTTGTTGGTTCTAGCGACCAGCGAGTGCCCAGGCGAATGGAGGTGATCAGGGAAGTGAGGGAACACAGAGCAACCAAGGGCTAGGGAATCCGTCTTACCCAAGACGGCGAGGATGGAAAAAGAAATCGGAGGAGGATGAGGAGGAACAGAAACTGAAGGAGGAGGAGGGGGAGCGGGGGGAGGGAGGAGGGAGGAGGAGGAGGAATAGGCGGAGGAGGAGGAGGAGGAGGAGGAGGAGGAGGAGGAGCAGGAGGAACAGGAGGAGAAGGAGGAGGAGGATAATGGGAGGAGGAGGAAGAGAAAAGGCGAGCGGAATGGCCAGAGGCCTACTGGATGCCCCTCGGATGCCTCTCGGAACCTCCCCGGATGGATGAGGAAGTGGCGAGAAGGAAGATGCATAGGCGGAATAGGATGAGGAGGGGGAGGAGGAGGAGGAGGAGGAGGAGGAGGAGGAGGAGGAGGAGGAATAATCTGAGTAGGATGAGCAAGGGGGAGCAGGAAGAGGACGGCTAACAAAAGAGCCAGAAACCTCTTGGATGTTTCTCGGTGCCTCTTGGGATATCTATTGGGCGTTTCTTGGAGGCCTCGTGGGACGTCTTGGGGTTCTCCTGGCGTTGCTGTGGAGCTCTCGGGTATCTCGGGCGCCTCGGGGGGACCTCTTGGGGCCGCTTGGGGCCCTCTTTGGGGCCTCTTGGAGGCCTCTTGGGTGCCGCTTGAGGCCATCATGGGGCCATTTTGGAGCCAATTTGGGGTCTGTTGGCGCCTCCTGGGCGCCTGTGGGGGCCATCTTGGAGGACACCGATCAAAAAGGAGGAGAGCTTCAATTACGACCCCCCCCTCGGAAACTCCAAACATTGCCTCTTGAGTTCATCTTGGAGCGCTCTTGGTCGCTCTTGGGGCCGTCTTGGGGCTCTCGTGGGCCCCTCTTGGGGCTCTCTCTTGGGCCATTTTGGAGCCATCTTGGGCCTCGGATGGCCGTCGGAAACGAAACGGCGAGAAAGCACAACTCAGTGGTTATCCTTAGGTGTTCGAAGGATGTTTGCTTCTTGGAGGCTTCCTTGGAAAGCTATTTGGCCTCTTGGAGCCGTCTTGGGGCGGTCTTGGGGCATCTTGGAGTATCTTCGGAGCCATCTTGAGGCATCTTCGGCTATCTTGAGCCATCTTTGAGCTCATCTTGGGCTCTCCGAGGCGCTCTTTGAGCCGTCTTGGGCCATATTGGACGCTCTGACCGCTCGCGGCGCCCCCCGTCCAGGTCCAGGGGAGGGTGCAGGGGGAGGGATCAGGACCCCCCCCCGCCCGCAAGCCGTCTCGCTCACCCCCACCCGCCCGCCCAACACATACGTAGCACCCGAGCCTGGCCCGAGGCTCAGCATACTCAGCAGTCGTCGTTGGATGGGTAGCTACTGGGGGCCACTCCGCCGCCACCGCCGCCTCCGCCGCCGCCGCCGCCGCCGCTGCCGCCGCCGCCGCCGCCGCCGCCACAGCCGCTGCCGCTACCGCCACCGCCGCCGCCGCCACCGCCGCCACCGCCGCAGCCGCCGCAGCCGCCGCCGCCGCCGCAGCCGCCGCCGCCGCCTCCGCCAAGTGTACTCTGTATTGTTTTTTTGACAGGGATGGCGGGGGGGGGGGCGCATCGGGTTGGCTGCGCCTGTTCCGAATTTGGAGGCAGAGTGTGTTTTGTATTCCCCACATGATTCGTGGGGTTCTGGTGTTCTTCCCTTCCGCGTCTCACCCGCGTCTCCTCCTTCGCCTTCTCTTTTTCCTTCTCCTCCCTCTCCTTCTCCTTCTTTCTCACCTCACGCACATCGCAGCACGCACGCACGGCAGGCGCGGCACGGCACAGCACAGCTCAGCACACACACACACACACACACACACACACATTCACAGCACATATACACACAGCACACATACACACAGACACTAACAAACACAGACACACACACAGACACACCTACACACATACATACACAGGCACAACGACACAGACACATAGGGGGTGCGCAGGGGGTGGTCCCTCAGCGCGGCCTCTATCCGTGACACGCTCGCAGATCGTGGCAGGAGTGGCACGTTCTCGACACCACAGGGGGTGCGCAGAGGGTGGCCCCCCAGCGCGGCCTCTATCCGTGACACGCTCGCAGATCGCGGCAGGAGTGGCACTTTCTCGACACCACAGGGGGTGCGCAGCAAAGGGTGGTCCCCCAGCGCGGCCTCTATCCGTGACACGCTCGCAGATCGTGGCAGGAGTGGCACTTTCTCGACACCACAGGGGGGGGCGCAGAGGGTGGTCCCCCAGCGCGGCCTCTATCCGTGACACGCTCGCAGATCGTGGCAGGAGTGACATTTTCTCGACACCAGAGTGGGTGCGCAGGGGGTGGTCCCTCAGCGCGGCCTCTATCCGTGACGCGCTCGCAGATCGTTGCAGGAGTGGCTTTCTCGACACCACAGGGGGTGCGCAGAGGGTGGCCCCTCAGCGCGGGCTCTATCCGTGACACGCTCGCAGATCGTGGCAGGAGTGGCACTTTCTCGACACCAGAGAGGGTGCGCAGGGGGTGGTTCCTCAGCGCGGCCTCTATCCGTGACACGCTCGCAGATCGTGGCAGGAGTGGCACTTTCTCGACACCAGAGCGGGTGCGTAGGGGGTGGTCCTTCAGCGCGGCCTCTATCCGTGACACGCTCGCAGGTGGCGTGGACAGGGGGTGCGCAGAGGGTGGTAGCGCCCTCTATCCGTGACACGCTCGCACGTGGCAGGAGTGGCCACACCACAGGGGGTGCGCAGAGGGTGGTCCCTCAGCGCGGCCTCTATCCGTGACACGCTCGCAGATCGTGGCAGGAGTGGCACTTTCTCGACACCACAGGGGGTGCGCAGAGGGTGGTCCCTCAGCGCGGCCTCTATCCGTGACACGCTCGCAGATCGTGGCAGGAGTGGCACTTGTCTCGACACCACAGGGGGTGCGCAGAGGGTGGTCCCCCAGCGCGGCCTCTATCCGTGACACGCTCGCAGATCTTGGCAGGAGTGGCACTTTCTCGACACCAGAGAGGGTGCGCAAGGGGTGGTCCCTCAGCGCGCCTCTATCCGTGACACGTTCGCAGATCGTGGCAGGAGTGTGCGCAGCCCTCTATCCGTTCGCACGTGGCAGGAGTGGCACTTTCTCGACACCAGAGAGGGTGCGCAGGGGGTGGTCCCTCAGCGCGGCCTCTATCCGTGACACGCGCAGATCGTGGCAGGAGTGGCACTCTCTCGACACCAGAGAGGGTGCGCAGGGGGTGGTCTCAGCACGACACCACAGGGGGTGCGCAGAGGGTGGTCCCTCAGCGCGGCCTCTATCCGTGACACGCTCGCAGATCGTGGCAGGAGTGGCACTTTCTCGACACCACAGGGGGTGCGCAGAGGGTGGTCCCTCAGCGCGGCCCTCTCTATCCGTGACACGCTCGCAGATCGTGGCAGGAGTGGCACTTTCTCGACACCACAGGGGGTGCGCAGAGGGTGGTCCCTCAGCGCGGCCTCTATCCGTGACACGCTCGCAGATCGTGGCAGGAGTGGCACTTTCTCGACACCACAGGGGGTGCGCAGAGGGTGGTCCCTCAGCGCGGCCTCTATCCGTGACACGCTCGCAGATCGTGGCAGGAGTGGCACTTTCTCGACACCACAGGGGGTGCGCAGAGGGTGGTCCCTCAGCGCGGCCTCTATCCGTGACACGCTCGCAGATCGTGGCAGGAGTGGCACTTTCTCGACACCACAGGGGGTGCGCAGGGGGTGGTCCCTCAGCGCGGCCTCTATCCGTGACACGTTCGCAGATCGTGGAAGGAGTGGCATTTTCTCGACACCACAGGGGGTTTGCATAGGGTGGTCCCTCAGCGCGGCCTCTATCTGTGACACGCTCGCAGATCGTGGCAGGAGTGGCACTTTCTCAACACCACAGGGGGTGCGCAGAGGGTGGTCCCTCAGCGCGGCCGCTATGCACGACGGTCGTCCGGGGCATAGCAGGCGTGGCATTTTCTCGACACCATAGAGGGTGCGCAGGGGGTGGTCCCTCACCGCGGCCGCTGGCTGGCTCGAATCTGTCCTCGATGGAGGATAGAAGGCCAGGAAGAGGGAGGAGGTTTAAGCAATATGGCGTTGGATGACACATAGGGGAACATTCGCGACGAGGGCCCAGAGCGCAGAATTGCGCATAGATTATACACTCAAGCAAACACATAAGATCTAAATCAAGTATGTGGGGTTCCTCGGTAGCGTAATTGTTTTTTACAAAGGGATGGGGGGGGGGTCGTCATGGACCTGGGTTGGCCCCCGGTCGCCTGGGGGAGGGGGTGTTTATTAATAGGGAACAGTGATAAACCCCTCCCCGAAGGGGAAGAAGGTGGGTTGTAAAGGGAACCCTCTGAACCACCTACGCCCCGAGGGCTGGTGGGATTGGCGCTCTCGGGTCAGTGTTGGTGCGCTGTTTTCTTGTTGTCGTCGCGATGGCACGTTTGTACAAGGCCCCGGCGTATTGCCAGTTGTAAGTCCTCTGCCTCCGCGGCAATGTTTTTCTGTGAGGTGAGTTGTGCGCGCGCGCGTTGGTTGCTTGAGCTGCGCTGCGCCCTGGACGGTGATGCAGTCCAGATTAGCAGGTTATCTGAGCTGCTTGCGTGACGACCGCAACAGAAGACTCGCTGACTCCTGGGCGCAGTGGCAGAAGTCAATGCAAGTGGCGTGCTCTTGTTCAACTGATTCGTTGGCTTAGGCCGCACCGACGACCCGTCGGCAAGCGTGGATGCCTCTCTTCCGGAGGGGCGTTGTCGTAGAAGCGTCCCGTCAACGTGCGGTACATTTGAGAAACCGACCACCGTGCCCAAAAGGGTTGTTGTTAGGTTGTGTTGGTAACGATAGGGGGCCTCAGGGGGCTTATTGAGGGCCTCTTTGGGCTTTTTGTTTGTGGGCGCAGGCGCTTGCTCGGTGCGTTTGTGAAGGGCCGCGAAGGTGGAGGGGCAACAATGAGACACGCAGAATGATGATCTCTCCGATCTGTCAATCCTCCGATTGTGACGGTGTGGACGTCGCATCCTCTAAGAAGTCCTGACAGCGGTCATAGATCCCAGCGCAGTTCGGACAGTCAATTATCGGAGTCGGAGCGCCGATTCAAGTGTTTGACCTTCTCTCGCATCGGCGTCACCGTCGCCAACGCGGCGCATTCGTGCAACGTTGATACTCAAGTGCCTTGCCTTTGTCATCCGCAGCAGCATTCAACGCAGTCTGTCAGATAATTGGTGCTCTTCGGTCAGCGCTGGTTTCTTGCCCTCGTCGCGATGGCACGTTTGTACAAGGCCCCGGCGTACTGCCAGTTGTAGGTCCCTTGCCGCCGCCGCGGCAATCTTCCTCTCTGAGTTGAGTTACGCGCGCGTCCTGATGGCTTGAGCTGCGCTGCGCCCTTGACGGTGATGCAGTCCAGATTAGCAGGTTATCTGAGCTGCTTGCGTGACGACCGCAACAGAAGACTCGCTGACTCCTGGGTGCAGTGGCAGAAGTCAATGCAAGTGGCGTGCTCTTGTTCAACTGATTCATTGGCTTGCGCCTCACCGCCGACCCCTCGGCAAGCGTGGATGCCTCACTTCCAGAGGGGCGTTGTCGTAGAAGCGTCCCGACCACGTGCATACATTTGAGAAACCGACCACCGTGCCTAAAAGGGTCTTTGTTGGGTTGTTTCTTACAGATTGGGGGCCTCAGGGGGCCTCTTGAGGGTCTCTTGGGGCTCTTTCGTGGGCCCTGGCGCATTCTTGCTCGGTGCGTTTATACAGGGCCTCTTTGGGCTTTTTGTTTGTGGGCCCAGGCGCATTCTTGCTCGGTGCGTTTGTGAAGGGCCGCGAAGGTGGAGGGGCAAGAAAGGCGAGAAGTTATCATACCACCTCGGTGCGCCCAATGAGACACGCAGAATGATGATCTCTCCGATCTGTCAATCCTCCGATTGTGACGGTGTGGACGTCGCATCCTCTAAGAAGTCCTGACAGCGGTCATAGGTCCTAGCGCCGCCGCATTCAACGCAGTTTGCTTAACAATTGGCGCTCTCGGGTCAGCGTTGGTGCGCTGCATTCTAACCAACGTCGCGATGGCACGTTTGTACAAGGCTCCGGCGTACTGCCAGTTGTAAGTCCTCTGCCGCCGCGGCAATCTTCCTCTCTGAGGTGAGTTACGCGCGCGTGCTGGTGGCTTGAGCTGCGCTGCGCCCTGGACGGTGATGCAGTCCAGATTAGCAGGTTATCTGAGCTGCTTGCGTGACGACCGCAACAGAAGACTCGCTGACTCCTGGGCGCAGTGGCAGAAGTCAATGCAAGTGGCGTGCTCTTGTTCAACTGATTCATTGGCTTGCGCCGCACCGACGACCCCTCGGCAAGCGTGGATGCCTCACTTCCAGAGGGGCGTTGTCGTAGAAGCGCCCCGACCACGTGCATACATTTGAGAAACCGACCACCGTGCCTAAAATGGTCTTTGTCAGGTTGTTTTATTACCGATTGGGGGCCTCAAGGGGGCTTCTTGAGGGCCTCTTGGGGCTCTTTTGTGGGCCCTGGTGCATTCTTGCTCGGTGCGTTTATAAAGTGCCGCGAAGGTGGAGGGGCAAGAGAGGCGAGATGTTATGATACCACCTCGATGCGCGCCAATGAGACACGCAGAATGATGATCTCTCCGATCTGTTAATCCTCCGATTGTGACGGTGTGGACGTCGCATCCTCTAAGAAGTCCTGACAGCGATCATAGATCCCAGCGCCGCCGCAATCAACGCAGCTTGCTTAACAATTGGCGCTCTCGGGTCAGCGTTGGCGCGCTGCATTCTAACCAACGTCGCGACGGCACGTTTGTACAAGGCTCTGGCCTACTGCCAATTGTAATTCCTCTGCCGCCGCGGCAATATTCTTCTCTGAGGTGAGTTACGCGCGCGTGCTGGTGGCTTGAGCTGCGCTGCGCCCTGAACGGTGATGCAGTCCAGATTAGCAGGTTATCCGAGCTGCTTGCGTGACGACCGCAACAGAAGACTTGCTGATTCCTGGGCGCAGTGGCAGAAGTCAATGCAAGTGGCGTGCTCTTGTTCAACTGATTCGTTGGCTTAGGCCGCACCGACGACCCGTCGGCAAGCGTGGATGCCTCTCTTCCGGAGGGGCGTTGTCGTAGAAGCGTCCCGGCAACGTGCGGTACATTTGAGAAACCGACCACCGTGCCCAAAAGGGTTGTTGTTAGGTTGTGTTGGTAACGATAGGGGGCCTCAGGGGGCTTCTTGAGGGCCTCTTTGGGCTTTTTGTTTGTGGGCCCAGGCGCATTCTTGCTCGGTGCGTTTGTGAAGGGCCGCGAAGGTGGAGGGGCAACAATGAGACACGCAGAATGATGATCTCTCCGATCTGTCAATCCTCCGATTGTGACGGTGTGGACGTCGCATCCTCTAAGAAGTCCTGACAGCGGTCGTAGATCCCAGCGCAGTTCGGACAGTCAATTATCGGAGTCGGAGCGCCGATGCAAGTGTCTGACCTTCTTTCTCGCATCGGCGTCACCGTCGCCAATGCGGCCCACTCGTTCAAGGTTGATACTCAAGCGCCTTGCCTTTGTCATCCGCCACAGCATTCAACGCAGCCTGTCAGATAATTGGTGTTCTTCGGTCAGCGCTGGTTTCTTGCCCTCGTCGCGATGGCACGTTTGTACAAGGCCCCGGCCTACTGCCAGTTGTAAGTCCTCTGCCGCCGCCGCGGCAATCTTCCTCTCTGAGGTGAGTTACGCGCGCGTGCTGGTGGCTTGAGTTGGGCTGCGCCCTGGACGGTGATGCAGTCCAGATTAGCAGGTTATCTGAGCTGCTTGCGTGACGGCCGCAACAGAAGACTCGCTGACTCCTGGGCGCAGTGGCAGAAGTCAATGCAAGTGGCGTGCTCTTCTTCAACTGATTCATTGGCTTGCGCCGCACCGCCGACCCCTCGGCAAGCGTGGATGCCTCACTTCCAGAGGGGCGTTGTTGTAGAAGCGACCCGACCACGTGCATACATTTGAGAAACCGACCACCGTGCCTAAAATGGTCTTTGTCAGGTTGTTTTATTACCGATTGGGGGCCCAAGGGGGCCTCCTGAGGGCCTCTTGGGGCTCTTTTGTGGGCCCTGGCGCATTCTTGCTCGGTGCGTTTATAAAGGGCCGCGAAGGTGGAGGGGCAAGAGGGCGAGAAGTTGTCATGCCACCTCGGTGCGCGCCAATGAGACACGCAGAATGATGATCTCTCCGATCTGTCAATCCTCCGATTGCGACGGTGTGGACGTCGCATCCTCTAAGAAGTCCTGACAGCGGTCATAGATCCCAGCGCCGCCGCATTCAACGCAGCTTGCTTGACAATTGCGCTCTCGGGTCAGCGTTGGTGCGCTGCATTCTAACCAACGTCGCGACGGCACGTTTGTACAAGGCTCCGGCCTACTGCCAGTTGTAATTCCTCTGCCGCCGCGGCAATCTTCTTCTCTGAGGTGAGTTACGCGCGCGTGCTGGTGGCTTGAGCTGCGCTGCGCCCTGAACGGTGATGCAGTCCAGATTAGCAGGTTATCCGAGCTGCTTGCGTGACGACCGCAACAGAAGACTCGCTGATTCCTGGGCGCAGTGGCAGAAGTCAATGCAAGTGGCGTGCTCTTGTTCAACTGATTCGTTGGCTTAGGCCGCACCGACGACCCGTCGGCAAGCGTGGATGCCTCTCTTCCGGAGGGGCGTTGTCGTAGAAGCGTCCCGGCAACGTGCGGTACATTTGAGAAACCGACCACCGTGCCCAAAAGGGTTGTTGTTAGGTTGTGTTGGTAACGATAGGGGGCCTCAGGGGGCTTCTTGAGGGCCTCTTTGGGCTTTTTGTTTGTGGGCCCAGGCGCATTCTTGCTCGGTGCGTTTGTGAAGGGCCGCGAAGGTGGAGGGGCAACAATGAGACACGCAGAATGATGATCTCTCCGATCTGTCAATCCTCCGATTGTGACGGTGTGGACGTCGCATCCTCTAAGAAGTCCTGACAGCGGTCATAGATCCCAGCGCAGTTCGGACAGTCAATTATCGGAGTCGGAGCGCCGATGCAAGTGTCTGACCTTCTCTCTCGCATCGGCGTCACCGTCGCCAATGCGGCGCATTCGTGCAACGTTGATACTCAAGTGCCTTGCCTTTGTCATCCGCCGCAGCATTCAACGCAGCCTGTCAGATAATTGGTGTTCTTCGGTCAGCGCTGGTTTCTTGCCCTCGTCGCGATGGCACGTTTGTACAAGGCCCCGGCCTACTGCCAGTTGTAAGTCCTCTGCCGCCGCCGCGGCAGTCTTCCTCTCTGAGGTGAGTTACGCGCGCGTGCTGGTGGTTTGAGCTGCGCTGCGCCCTGGACGGTGATGCAGTCCAGATTAGCAGGTTATCTGAGCTGCTTGCGTGACGGCCGCAACAGAAGACTCGCTGACTCCTGGGCGCATTGGCAGAGGTCAATGCAAGTGGCGTGCTCTTGTTCAACTGATTCATTGGCTTGCGCCGCACCGCCGACCCCTCTGCAAGCGTGGATGCCTCACTTCCAGAGGGGCGTTGTCGTGGAAGCGTCCCGACCACGTGCATACATTTGAGAAACCGACCACCGTGCCTAAAAGGGTCTTTGTTAGGTTGTTTTATTACCGATTGGGGGCCTCAGGGGGCTTCTTGAGGGCCTCTTGGGGCTCTTTTGTGGGCCCTGGCGCATTCTTGCTCGGTGCGTTTATAAAAGGCCGCGAAGGTGGAGGGGCAAGAGAGGCGAGAAGTTGTCATGCCACCTCGGTGCGCGCCAATGAGACACGCAGAATGATGATCTCTCCGATCTGTCAATCCTCCGATTGTGACGGTGTGGACGTCGCATCCTCTAAGAAGTCCTGACAGCGGTCATAGATCCCAGCGCCGCCGCATTCAACGCAGTTTGCTTGACAATTGGCGCTCTCGGGTCAGCGTTGGTGCGCTGCATTCTAACCAACGTCGCGACGGCACGTTTGTACAAGGCTCCGGCGAACCGCCAGTTGTAAGTCCTCTGCCGCCGCCGCGGCAGTCTTCCTCTCTGAGGTGAGTTACGCGCGCGTGCTAGTGGCTTGAGCTGCGCTGCGCCATGAACGGTGATGCAGTCCAGATTAGCAGGTTATCCGAGCTGCTTGCGTGACGACCGCAACAGAAGACTCGCTGACTCCTGGGCGCAGTGGCAGAAGTCAATGCAAGCGGCGTGCTCGAATTCAACTGATTCCTCTCGCTTCGCGGGGGCGCACGTCCGGAGTGGGACTAGAGCGCGCGCGGGGGGGGGCGTCCTTGAAGCGTTTCCGCTTCCTCCTCCTGCTTTTTCGTTTCTTCTGCCTTCTCTTCCTCTTCTTTCTCCGCTTCTCCCTTCCCATCCTCTTCCTCGTCTTGATCATTTTCCTGTTCCTTCTTCTCCTGTATGCCTTTGGAAGCCTGGCTACAACGACAAGGGCTTCTGCTCGATATTTCCTTACAACTGAGCCCGAGACGCACGGGCCAGAGGGGACACCGAACTCAGGGCGTCATCGTCGCTTCAGACGCCCTCGCAATTCAGTGAAGTTGGCGGATTCCCAGCCACGACGACAAGGGCTCATGCTCGATATGTCCTCACGATTTACTCCGACAGCCCTTGGTCTAGGAGGCTCCCGAACTCGAGACCTCGAGCTCAGGAACGGCGCTTTCGTTCGAGACTTTCTCGTAATCCGATTGGCCTGCGGCCCATCCCGCCACCATGCCTTGGTTTTGGATTTGAGGCCTGGGGGCTTCCTGGAACTTCGTGACGTCGTTTCGGGTTCGTGTTGGAGCCTACTGGGGGCATCTCGGGGCAGAGAGCTCGAAATGGTCATTCGGGTGCCCCATTTGGGACCTATGTTGGAACTATCTTGGGGGCCTCTTGGGCCGGCTTGGAGTCTTTTTGGGTTGTTTTTGGAGCCCTCCTGGGCAGCCTTGTGGCTCTTTTGGAAACTTTGGGTCGTGTCGGGACGGTGTTCGGGGCCTCTTGAGCTGTCTTGGCGCGTCGGGAAGTTGAGACGGCGGGAGTTAGAAAATTCTTCAAACAGTGTAGAACATCAATTACGCTACCGAGGAACCCCACATACCTAATTTAAATATTATGTGTCTGCTTATGTTTATTATATATGCGCAATTCTGCGTTCTGAGCCCTCGTCGCGAATGTTCCCCTATGTGTCATCCAACGCCATATTGCTTAAACCTCCTCCCTCTTCCTGGCCTTCTATCCTCCATCGAGGACAGGTTCGAGGTGGTCACCGAGGGCCGTTTCCTGGGGTGGCAAAAGCAATGAGATAATGCAAGACGATCTGCCACATCGCGCCTAGCTCCTCTGCTCCAACCAGGGCCTAGCAACTTAGCAACACAACCAGGGTCTAGCAACTTAGCAACTTAGCAACCTAACCAGGACCTAGCAACTTAGCAACTTAGCAGTCTAGCAACTTACCAACTTAGCAGCTGGAGCTCTTAGGACCCATAAATGATGATGACGCTGCCGCGTTCACATGAACTAAGGCGAGAGCTGCAATTTGAGGACAATACCCCCTTTCAAAGATCGGCCTGGGGCGTTTGGGGTCTACGCGCGCGCCATTCTTTCTCATCCTGCGCTGCTGCTCCTCCTCCGTAAACATTTTGAATCGAGTTTCGCGCGCGAGCAGGGCCAGCAGTGGCATGCTGGCTATGCGCACGAGAAGGGCCAGCGGTGGCAGCGGGCTTTGTCGCTGCTCAGCGTGATGCGGGAGGCGAGGCCAGAGCCCGACGTCGTCAGCTACAACGCTGGGATCAGCGCGTGCGGGAACGGCGAGCTGTGGCGGCGGGCTCTGTCGCTGCTCAGCGAGATGCGAGGCGAGGCCGGAGCCCCACACAACGTTGGGATCAGCGCGTGCGGGAAGGGCGAGCAGTGGCATCGGTGGTTGCTTGCACATCGTTGCGGATCCGCTGCTCGCGAGATGCGGGAGGCGAAGCTGGAGCCCGACGTCATCTCTCCTACAACGCTGGCGGGATCAGCGCGTGCGGGAAGGAAGGGCGAGCAGTGGCATCGGCGGTTGTTTGCACATCGTTGCGGATTCGCTGCTCGCGAGATGCGGGAGGCGACCGCTGGGATCATCATGGGGATCGCTGCCACCCCATGCGAGGGATTATTCTGGGGACCGCTGCCACCCCATGCGAGGGATGGGGACCAGTGCCACCCCATGCGTGCCAGGCCCCCGGTGCTAGGCCAGCCTTTGTCAGGGCCGCCCCGGGTACCTAGGCCGCTGCTCATCCGGTGCTAGGCCAGCCTTTGTCGGGGCCGCCCCGGGCCTCCGCCCCCCCCCGCCTCCCACGGACGCCTGCCGCGCTTTGCGACCGTGCGACGGATAGAGACCGCACCCCTTGCGCACCTCCCTGGTGTCGAGGAAATGCCACGCCTGCCGCGCTTTGCGAGCGTGCGACGGATAGAGACCGCACCCCCTGCGCACCCCCTTGGTGTCGAGGAAATGCCACGCCTGCCGCGCTTTGCGAGCGTGCGACGGATAGAGACCGCACCCACTGCGCACCCCCCTGGTGTCGAGGAAATGCCACGCCTGCCGCGCTTTGCGAGCGTGCGACGGATAGAGACCGCACCCCTTGCGTACCCCCCTGGCCTCGAGGAAATGCCACGCCTGTCGCGCTTTACGAACGTGCCGCACGGAGAGCGTTTTGCGAGCGTGCGACGGATAGAGACCGCACCCCCTGCGCACCCTTTCTGGTGTCGAGGAACTGCCACGCCTGCCGCGTGTTGCGAGCGTGCGACGGATAGAGACCGCACCCCCTGCGCACCCTTTCTGGTGTCGAGGAACTGCCACGCCTGCCGCGCTTTGCGAGCGTGCGACGGATAGAGACCGCACCCCTTGCGCACCCCCGTGGTGTCGAGGAAATGCTACGCCTGCCGCGCTTTGCGAGCGTGCGACGGATAGAGGCCGCACCCCCTGCGCACCCCCTCTGGTGTCGAGGAAATGCCACGCATGCCGCGCTTTGCGAGCGCGCGACGGAGCTGAGCTGAGCTGTGCTGAGCAGCGCTGTGTTGTGTTGCGCTGCGCTGTGTTGTGAAGTGTGCTACGCGTGTTTCATGTACGTGCCGTGCAGGTGTTGCGCGTGGGTGAGGGAGTGTATGTGTGTGTGTGTGCTTGTGTCTGTGTGTGTCTGTGTGTCTGTGTGTATGTGTCTGTGTCGGTGTGCCTGTGTATGTATGTATGTATGGATGTCACGTCTGCCACGTTTTGCGGGAGAGGGAGGTGTGCGTGGGTGTGAAACGCGGGTGCGGCGCGGCAGGGAAGAAAACCAGAACCCCACGAAACATGTGGGGGAGTCACATTGTTTTTGGGGCCCTTTTGGGGAGGTTTCTTGGAAGCCTTCTAGGCTTTCTTGGGGGCAGATTCGGCCTTTTTGAAGCCACTTTGGGACGTCATGGAGCGTTTTCGGGCAGTTGCGAGGCATGCCACCCCTATTGGGCGTCTCCTTCATGCGCTCCTGGAAGGCTTCGGCGTTCCCAGGGCCGCGCCCATACTGTTTCACCGCAATTGATAGCCGGAGCCATGGTTAATATGATGCCGCTGAGCAGGATTTTTTTCCTGAGGTGGGCGTGGCGGGTTTGGAGCCAGCCGGGCCCTACCACAGGCCGTCTTTGGGGGTTCTCGCGGCCGTTTTGGTCTTGGGGTCCTCTTGGGCCGTTTTGGGGGCCTCCTGGACTGTGCTGGGGGCCGTCTTTGGTTGGTCCAGGGCCGTCTTGGACCTCTTTTGACGGGTTCATGGGCGTTCGTGGAGAAGTTTTGGCCACTGCGTGTGGCCGTCATCCGTTCTTGAGAGTCGAAGTAGGCGAGAACGCTAAAAACCGTCAAAAACCAATGCGAAATGAATGAGTTTGGTCTCTGGAGGCGCTGTTGTGGGTGCTCTTGGGGCCCTCTTCGGCCGTCTGGAATCTGGATGGCCTCATGAGCAGTGGATGGGCCATCTTAGGCAGTGTTCGGCGTTAGGGGAGAGACATAACAATGTAGCACACTATAGTATGTAGCAGATTTGCTAGCATTGGATACATAGGATAGGTTGCATTAAGGCGTTCGTGTACAGCTCCCAGCGTGACAAAGCAGACTTGCTTTGCCCTGCTTGCTGGCGGGCAAAGTAGGCGTCGCGGAGCCGATCCAGACTGGCAATCGCCGCTGTGGAAAAGCGCTCACATGTGGAAGGTGTGGGCGTTGGTTGGCTTGACCTGCTCGGCTGCCGCGCATGCGTGCCGCTCCGTCCTGCAATCCCCAAGTTTTCTAGGTGGCCTCATGGGGGGCTCTTGGGAGCCTGTTGAAAGCCTCGGAGTGGTTTCTTGGAGCGTCTTTGGGGCATGTTGGGGTTTCTTGTTGACGTCTTGCGCCGGCTTGGGGCGCTCTTGCGCCGTCTGGTCCCTTCGGAGGCCATCTTGGAGGCCTCTCGCGGCCGCCTTCGGGCTCTCTTGGAGTCCTCTTGGGCCGCCTTGGGGGCCCTTTGGACGGTCGTGGGGGCCTCTCTTGGCCGAATTGGGGCCTTCGTGAGCAATCTTGGGGCCCCTTTGGGGGCCTCTTTGGCCGTCTTGGGGTCTTCTTGGAGGCTGCTTGGGCCGTCATGGTCCTCCGAAAGCCGAAAACGCGAGAACGTGAACATCTTTCAAAACCAGAGGGATATCAATGATTTTTGCTCGCGGAGGCGCCCTTTCGAGTCCTCTTGGGGCCCCCATCGAGTCGTTTTAGGGGCCTCAGGTGCCTTCTTGGGACCATCCAGGGCCATCTTGGGCCGTCTTGGGCCGTCTTGCGTCCCGACCACGTGCATGCATTTGGGAAACCGATCACCGTGCCCAAAAACGTCTTTGTCAGGTTGTTATGGGCCTCTTGAGGGCCTCTTTGGGCTATTTTGTGGACCCTGGCGCATTATTGCTCGGTGCGTTTGTAAAGGGCCGAGAAGGTGGAGGGGCAAGAGAGACCACAGTTTTCATGCCACCTGGGTGCGCGCCAATGAGACACGCAGAATGATGATCTCTCCGCTCTGTCAATCCTCCGATTGTGACGGCGTGGACGTCGCATCCTCTAAGAAGTCCTGACAGCGGTCATAGATCCCAGCGCCGCCGCATTCAACGCAGCGTGCTTGACAATTGGCGCCCGCGGGCCAGCGTTGGTGTGACGCTTTCTTGCCGTCGTCGCGACGGCACGTTTGTACAAGGCCCCGGCATACTGCCATTTGTAAGTCCTCTGCCGCCGCCGCGGCAACCTTCCTTTCTGAGGTGAGTTACGCGCGCGTGCTGGTGGCTTGAGCTGCGCTGCGCCCTGGACGGTGATGCAGTCCAGATTAGCAGGTTATCAGAGCTGCTTGCGTGACGACCGAAACAGAAGACTCGCTGACTCCTGGGCGCAGTGGCAGAAATCGTTGGAATGGTCGCGCTCTTGTTCAACGGATTCGTTGGCTTACGCCGCGCCGCCGACCCCTCGGCAAACGTGATGGTGACGATGATGATGGTAACGATGATCATGATGATGATACCAGTGATGACGATATTGATTATACTGATGATGATGATGATGTTGTGTTGTTGATGAGGAATGATGTTTATGATGATGGTGGTGGTGATGATGATGACGATGCTGATGTTGATGATGATGGTGGTGGTGATGATGATGACGATCGTCGTCATCGATCGTTCTCGTTCGCACATAGACGGAGGTTCGGGGAGGCGGGAAGACTGACCCTGGCTGTAGGGACTGGGCTGCCTGGGTGTGGGGACTCGGCTGGCCTCCGCCTTGGGTGTCGGGACTGGGCTTCCCCGTAGGCTAAGCCCAGGAGCTGACCTGCCCCCGTGGAGCTCATTGGAATCTCTGCGGGGCGACCCGGTTGCTTTCGGGGTGTTGGGTGTAGGGTCTGGCCATGGGTATCGGGGCTGGGCATCCCCACAGGATGAACGTGGGAATTGGCGCTGCTCGCGCGTGTCACCATGATGACACGTGACGTAACAAGCTCTTCACACCAAGGTTTCCCAGAGCGCGGTGACGTAGAAAATTCTTAAGAGCAAGGCCCCCAAGAGTGAGCCGCAGCGTAAATGTCCCTGAACTTCTGGGCTCCCAACAGGGAGCGGTGACGTAACAAGCTCTTAACACCAAGGCTCCCAAGAGCGAAGGGTGCCATGAGCCATCTGAGGCCAGTTCCTGAAGCCCTCTTTCCGTTCCCGTGCCGGCCCAGGTAACGGAAAGAGAGATGTACGAGAGATGACGTTGTGTTGGGGCGAAGCCCTCTAGGGAGGAGTTGCCGGGGAGGAGCGAGGCGTAGGCGAAACGTCTAATGGACAGTTCCCCTTCTAATTTTTCTAGTGAAACGGTTCAAGGGCGACACCAATGGCCAGATTCTTCTTATTTGTTCGAGTGAAACGGTTCAAGGGCCCCAAAACAGCCCAAGAAGGCCCCAAGACGGCCCCAGAGGGCACCAAGACGGCCCCGAAAAGGTCCCAAAAGGGCCCAGAGAGGCTCCCAAGAGGCCCCAAGGAAGGCTCCAAGACGGCCGAAGGCCTCCAAGACGGCTCAAGAGGGCCCCGAGACGCCCCAAGAGGCTTCCAAGAGGCTCCCCAAGAGGGCCAACATGAATAATCATTAATTTGCTTACTCCAGATTTCATAATAAAGGGAGGGGGGTCTCATTTCGGGGGGGGTCTCTTCAGGCTATCTTGGAGGGCCTGGGGGGGTCTGGGGACGATGTTTTGGAGGGTTATCCCACGGGGGAGGTCTGAAATGCCTTGTCTTGGAGGGTCCAGACCCCCTCCCTTTTATTACGAAATCTGGAGTATGTATGTATGTATGTATGTTTGTATATATATATATATATACATGGATTGGAGAGTTCTCGCCAATTCAGGCCCAAGACGGCCCAAGAGGCTCCAATGATCGTCCCCAGACGGCCCAAGAGGCCCGAAGAAAGCCAAAAAAGGGCCGAAAGGGGCCCCCAAGAGGGCCGACAGAAGCCCCCGAGAGAGTCCCAAGGCGGCCACAGGCTTCCAAGACACCCACGACGGCCCAAAAGGGCCCCAAGATGGCCCAAAAGGGCCCCAACACGGCCCACAAGGGCATTGAAAAGACCCCCAGGAAGCCCCAGAGACGCCTAGTAACACCATGGCTCCGAACAGCGAGCGGTGACATAACAAGCTCTGAACACCACGGTTCCCCAAAACGCGGTGACGTAAAGTGCTTTCAATAGTCTGTATCAGTTTTGGTTCAAGCTCCACACCTTGCCCTGAGGCTTGGGGTTCGTTCCTCGAGCGGCCGCTGACCGCTGCGCGCGGGCGGGGGATGGGATGTCTCGCTTGCTTATCTTGCCGCGATGCTGGGAAAGCCTCTTGGACACCCGACACCAGCCCCCGCCAGAAGTGCAAATGTTGTAAGACTTCCTTCCCTGGCCGCTCAAAGGGACAAGGAGGCAAGCCGACGAAGGGATGACATATCCGACAGACGGCACACACGCAGGAGGCAAAGCAGGAAGAGCGACCCGCCCCGTATCGCCATCGCCTGTTCCGCCCCCTGCTTCTCCCAATCCAACCACTCCACGCCTCCGTACCTTGAACGAGCGTTTCGAGGCACCATTGGATGAGGTGGTTCAGGATCGGCTTAGAGATGATTATGGTGATGATGGTCTTGGCGCTGGTAGTGACAATCGGGGTTTCCGGGCTGGTCACCGTGACGAAATCGATGATGACTACGATGGTGACCGCAGCTGTGGCGTCGACTCTGCAGAGTCAGTTAGACGTGCGTAGCACCCCCCCCCCCCCCACCCCCACACACACACCAACTAAGCACATGTTCTCACGAATTGCAGGTCTGCAGGCTGAGTTGCAGTCTCTGCGGGCTCAGATGACAGAGATGCTCACCGTCCCCCAGAAGCGCGCGATATATAAGCAGCGCCATCACTGGGCCAGTGAGAATTATGACAAGCTCATTGATTAGATCCGTGAGATTGATGAGTCTATCGTTTCTCTGCAGGCAGATCGCGTCTCTCTCGTCACCAGGCAGCAGAAGACACCGCGCGATGTGGCCTCTTGGGAGGACAAGCTTCAGAGCCTTCCCAGCATTTGGGGCAGTATCTCAGGACTCGGACGACAGCCCTGATAGTTCTTCGCTCACCGAGTCTTTCGCCACCTCCATGGCCACCCAGAAAGATAAAGAAGTTGCCGCAGGCTTTGCACCACCTCCAGGGCATTGTTTTGCCTGGCAAGTCTTCGGGTTCTGCGCATTCAGGTCCCCCGGGGCCCAGATCAGTTGACCCCGTTCGACCCCGGCCCATGGCAGTTGATTCCGCCGGTGGACAGTCTAAGATGGGAGCTGGTCCTGGGCGCGCCTCCTCTCTGCCGCCGCCGCCGAAGCGCCCCGCCATGCTACCCCATGATGTCTCTGCTACAGTCGAATTGGATGGAGCTGGCACGGCTGACGCCGATACTGCCGCCGACGTCGACTCCGCCATCATATCCCCAGCGGACCCCGCGACGCATTCTCTGACGAATGTTGAGCCATTCTTGGAGGCTCTTGGAGATAAGTTCGATGCGGCTGGGTTCCAGGACCTATGCCGCTCTGCCGAATCCGTTGAATTCTTTACGCTTCGCGTATCCCCACCAGCCCATCTCACAGCAGCAACTCTGGAGAAGCATGCCGACAGTCGTGTTTTTCAGGCGTGTGTCCGCTTGGCCCCGCAAATCTCCCCTGTTCCTCCTTCCTCCCGCCTCCTTGTACATCCTCCTTGTGGGGGGGGCGGGAGAAGGACGAGGCGGAGGAGGAGGGAGAGAAAACGCTCCTCGTGATTTGAGTCGTTTGGGGTTTCTCGTCCTGGTGTGAGTCGTTCGGGCCCTTCTTCCTGGTGTGAGTCGTTCGGGCTCTTCGTGGTGTGAGTCGTTCGGGCTCTTCGTCCTGGTGTGAGTCGTTCGGGCTTCTCGTGGTGTGAGTTGTTCGGGCCCCTCATCCTGGTGTGAGTCGTTCGGGCCCCTCCTCCTGGTGTGACTCGTTCGGGCCCCTCGTGGTGTGAGTCGTTCGGGGCCCGCGTCGTGGTGTGAGTCCTTCGGGCTCCTCGTGGTGTGAGTCGTTCGGGCGCCTCGTCCTGGTGTGAGTCGTTCGGGCTCCTCCGTGTGGTGTGAGTCGTTCGGGCTCTTCGTGGTGCGAGTCGTTCGGGCCCCTCGTCCTGATGTGAGTCGTTCGGGCTCCTCGTGGGGCCTCTTGGGGGCCTCTTGGGGCCTCGTTGGGCCTCTTGGGGGCCTCGTTGGGGGCCTCTTGGGGGCCTCTTGGGGCCGCGTGGGGCCTCTTGGGGGCCTCTTGGGGGCCTCTTGGGTGCCTCTTGGGGCCGCTTGGGGGCCTCTGGGGGGGCCTCTTGGAGGCCTCTCGGGAGCCTCCTGGGGGCCTCTTGGGGCCATCTTGGGGCCTCTTGTGACCTCCGCAGAAGCGCAAAGGAGAGCTGTCCCCCGAGAAGGGCAAACTGAGCCCAAAACCTTCGTAAAATAAATGATTTTGCTATGAGGGAAGATGAGCGCGGCCCCCTTCAGAAGGCCAAAATGGGCCCCAAACCCTCGTAAAATCAATGAGTTCTGCTTCGAAGACGAGCAGAGGGACCAAACTCCCCCCCCCCGGGGCCAGAATCCTCGTGAGGGTCGTCGTTTTTTGGCCCTCCGAAGAGTCGAAATGGACCCCCCCGCCACCACTCGGGAACCCCTGTCCAGGGGGAGGGGGTAGGGGGAGGGGTAAACCCCTCCCCGAAGGGAGAACAGAAAGAACCCGCTAAGAGAGACTCGCTAAACCACTCACGCCCAAAGGGCTGGTGGGATTCGCTGTCAACCGTGCCCGCGAGCGCGGAAATCACGCCCACTTGCGCGCTTTGAGTTTTCAAAGCTAAAAGCGGTTTGAGCTCGCGCGTCGGCTAAGTATCACCCTACACCAGACCGTTATCGGACATGGTCTTTGACACATCGGCGGTGACGCCCCATCCAGAACGATGTATGATCGAGTTGTGGCATGGGGCCATTGATGCAGGGATCCCGCGGGCCAAAACTCACCTACACAATGGTGCCTCTGCAGGGGGTACAAACGCCGAGCTCTTGCAGGTCGCAGCTGTTATGATGAGCATCGGCACCCCGTTCGCGATCCCCGCGGGTGGGAATATGTGTCCCAACGAGTTGCAGGCCACAGGACTCCCGTCGCCCTCAGATGGTGTCACTGC
>CAUYUJ010002224.1:1571718-1614218 GCA_963575745.1 Prorocentrum cordatum | reverse complement strand
AGTAGTAGTAGTAGTAGTAGCAGTAGCAGTAGCAGTAGCAGTAGCAGTAGCCGTAGCCGTAGCAGTAGCAGTAGCAGTAGCAGTAGCAATATCAGTAGTGGTAGTAGTAGTAGTAGTAGTAGTAGTAGTAGTAGTAGTAGTAGTAGTAGTAGTAGTGGTAGTAGTAGTAGTAGTAGTGGTAGTAGTAGTAGTAGTAGTAGTAATAGTAGTAGTAGTAAGAATAACAATAATAATAATAATAACAGGAGTAGTAATAGTAATAGTAGCAGTGCTCGTAGTAGTTGTAGAAGTAGTAGTAGTGCTCGCCGTACTCGTAGCAGTAGTAGTAGCAGTAGTAGTAGTAGTAGTAGTAGTACTACTACTAGCAGTAGTGGTGGTTCTTGTAGCGGTGGTGGTAGAAGTGATAGTTGTTGGCGTAGCGCCCGTAGTAGTAGTAGCGGAAGTGGTAGTATATAAATAGTGGTAGTAATGAAAAGTTGCTATAGTTCCTGAAGGAAAGGAGAGCAGTAGCATTACAAGTCGTAGTATTAGTAGCAGTACGTGTGGAGGGTGTAGTAGTACAAGTAGTGGTGATTGTAGTAGTAGCAGTAGTAGTAGTGGTAGTAGTAGTAGTAGTGGTAGTAGAAGTAGTAGTAATAATAGTAGTGAGAATAGGAAGAGTAGGAGTAGAAGGAATAGATGTAGTAGTAGTAGTAGTAGCAGCACTAGTAGTAGTAGTAGTAGTAGTAGTAGTTGTCGCAGTAGTAGCCGTAGTCGCCGTAGTCGTAGTAGTAGTAGTGGCCGTAGTATCAGTAGTAGTAGTAGTAGTAGTAGTAGTCGTAGTAGTAGTAGTAGTAACAGTAGCAGTAGCAGTAGCAGTAGCAGTAGCAGTAGCAGTAGCAGTAGCAGTAGCAGTAGCAGTAGCAGTAGCAGTGGCAGTAGTAGTGGTAGTATCAGTAGTACTAGTAGTACTTCTATTAGGACCAGTAGTCGTAGCAGTAAAAACAACAGGTCGCAATAGCGTCAGCAGTATTACAAATTCCAACTGACAGCGCCAACTGCAGTGAAACCACAACTAATGCCGCAGGACCACTCAGAGGCTCTCAGCATTTTTTCAGAACCTCCGGGAGGCCCTCAGAGGCTCTCAGAACCTTCCAGAGGCTCCCAGAATCTCTCAGTGGCTTTCAGAGGCTTTCAGAAACTCTCAGAACCTCCCAGTGGCTCTCATACACTGTCAGAACATCCCAGAGGCTCTCAGAACCCTTCAGAAGCTCTCAGAACCTTTCAGAGACTCTCAGAAACTTTCAGAAGTTCTGGAGAGCAAACAGAAGCTCTCAACTGGCACATATCTGAGAACCTGCCAGAGGCTCTCAGGGGGTCTCAGAGGCTGTCAGAACCTCGCAGAAACTTGCAGAGGCTATCAGAAGCTTTCAGAATCTCCCAGAGGCCCTCAGGGGCTCTCAGAGGCTGTCAGAACCTCGCAGAACCTCGCAGAGGCCCTCAGAGGCTTTCTGAATCTCTCAGAAACTCTCACAGGCTCTCAGAAGCTCTCAGAAGCTCTCAGAGGCTTCCAGAGGCTTTCAGAACAGCTCAGACGCTGCCAGAACTTCTCAGAAGCTGCCAGAACCTTTCAGAGGCTCTAAGAACCTTTCAGAGGCTCTCAGAACCTCTCAGAGGCTCTCAGAACCTTTTCAGAGGCTGTCATAATCGTTCAGAGGCTTTGGGAACCTTTTTTAATCAGAGGCTCTCGGAACCTTTCAGGGGCCCTCAGAACCTCTCCCAGGCTCTCACAACCTCTCAGAGGTTCCCAGAAGCTCCCAGAGGCTCTCAGAACTTTTTAGAGGCTTTCAGAACCTTTGACAGGCTCTCAGAACCTTTCAGAGTTTCTCAGAGGTTCTGAGAGCCTCTGAGAGATTTTCAGAACCTCTCAGAGGCTCTCAGAACCTCTCAGATGCTCCAGAGGCTCCAAAGTGGTTGTGGCCTCACCCGTCCCGCGTGTCCTGGGCGGTTGTGATCTGATCCGTCCGGTTGTGATCTTAGATTATTGCGTTGTGCATCTCGCTTGAGCAGCAGCAGCCCCGCGCCAAGCCTGGGGAGCTCCCTTGATCCCCAAGCAGCAAGCTGTGACTCTACGTTGGAATGTGCATTCTGCCATGGTCTCTGCGCTTCGTCGCCCTCCGCAAATACTTGCGCAGAGGCCCGGTGGGCGCGCCCCTGCCCCCCGTCTTGGGATGGGTTTCCAGACCCAGACCAAATGGCTACAGCACCTGAGCTCGAGCGTCTTACTTCTGGTCGGCTGAAAACGCCCGCCAAGGAGTTGATCGGGCCCTATCGGCTACCCGACTCGCAGGTCCGTGCTAAGTGAGGCGAAGCACTTTATCTCGATGCAAATATCCGTCTCCATAGTACCTTTCCCTGGTGGAGTTGCCACCTCTCCTTGCAGCGAAGCTTTGGAGGTGCCTCTCGAGTCGTTTCGGGGCCCTCCTTAAACATCGAAGCAGTCGTGGCAAACGTTCGCTCGTGCGACTAATGGTTCGCGCAGATATCGCCCCTCATCCGGCGAGAGGGGTCTCCCTCCTGAGTGGCCATGGTGGCGTTGCTATGCGAATCGGCTCGTTTCCCTGGATCTTGGTGTCATTGACCGGCTGCGAAATATCATGGCTGAGGTGGCGTCTGCCATGGGGCGCGTTGCTTCAGCTATGCGCTATCAGTCCTGGACTTCCCGGGCCACGAAGTCTGCGCGGCGCGGTGGATCTGCTGCGCGCAAGTTTGCGATGGGTTCCGTCGGTTGGCTTTTCAGACCGCGTCCACAGCAAGCCACGACGCCCCCATCGACACTCCTGAGCATCACATCACTTGAAAGCGCGCGAAGAGTTTTGGCATGGTCTCTGGGAACCTTTAACAGGCACCCCTGCCGATCCTTGCCTGTGCCTCCTGCGCGCCCAGCAGACATTGCACCCTTGCCGCGACCGCCCCCGGCGCGCCATGGGCAGATGCGTCGGAGGTACAGAGCGCGAGCGGCTGTTGGATTGGACGGCATGCGCCCCCGCCACCATGCCGAACTCTCTGATCCTTCTCTACTCGCGCTTTTTGGCGCATGGAGAGCTGCCCTGCGGTTGGGGGGTGTCTTCCTATCCTGGCGGCGCGCATGATGAGTTTATCACCGCAGCCGGATGGCGGTAAACGCACTGCGGCACATTGCACTACGCGTGCGCGCACGTTCACCAGGCTCCGTCGCCACGCGCGCGGCGTGAGCGGGGCGCGGCAAAGCCCCCGCCCACAGATATTCGGCGCGGGCGCTCGCTCTTGTCAACAGCGCGCGCGGCGCATGGGAGCGCCGGTTACGCGCGCAGCGGCGCGAGGCATATCTGCATAATCTCTCTTACTGCACACTGAGGCGGCGCATGGGCAGATTAGGCGCAAGTTTCTCATCAAGCGCGCAGCGCAGTTTGGTATCAATCCTGCGTTGTTGCGTGTGCTCTTGTCTCTCTGCAGATCGCCTAGGATTGCACGCTGGCGCCAGATCGTCGGTGCTCGGATCCCCCCTGGCATCACGATTGTTGCTGGTTGTTCCTGAGCAGAGATGTGCACGCGCATTATGCTGGCTCCAGAGTCAGACGCTGTCTTGGCAGACTATCCGAACCTTCGCATGGGTCTGGTGGCCGACGACGTCCAGGCCCTGCGGGTTAGAAATCAGAGGGGCCTCCTTAAGTTAGCCACGGAGGCTCCCCATCGCCTCATGAGCAAGCTCATTTTCTCTGTCCGAGTACCCTTGGCCGAGAGAAAAATCGCGCCCCCGGCCCCGGACCCGACGTTGGCCAGATATATTGCAGCTGAGACCCCACGTCTCTCAGGCGCCGTCAAGTTCTCAAGGCGATGCCTCGGCGTTGATTTTCAGTTGCGCAAGGGGCGCCGGAGTCGCCCAGTTCGGAATGCTAGGCTAGAGACAGCCATGGCCAAGGCCCGTCGTTTATTGCGCCTCGAGAAAGGATGTGATAGGGCGGCCGGCATTGTCAATGCGAACGCGCGTCCTATTATATCCCGCGGCATTGACGCGTTTGGTCTGAGCACTTACCCGATCCATCAGACTAGGATCATCGACCATGCAGGTCTAGGCACAGGTCGGCGCAGATCTACGACCATGAACTTCTCTACAGGGTGCTACTGACCCAGCTTTGGATGCTCATGCAGAAGGAGTGCGTATGTGGGCTGTCTCTCGCTGTAACCGTGTATTACCCGAGGGTAGAATAGACGCGGTCTTCTCTCGAGCCCACGACGCCGTTTCACGTGGCACCCTTCGGACACACCTACAAGGACCAGGCCAGATACCCTTTGCCACCTTACTCGGGATTGGGCGGTCAGTTTCAGTCCCAACCCAATATGGCATAATTCTCTTGGGAAGGAATTTTGCATTGCGGCCACTACGCCGCGTGGCCCGGTATCCCCAGTGACCCGCGACGCCTGCGCATGGGCATGGAAGCAAGCCTCTGTGCGTCACCCATCTTTTCGGTCATTTATCGGGCCCCCCTCTCCTGCCCCCCCCCCCCCCCTCCCCCTTCTGTCCAGGAAGGCCGAAGGTCGGGGCGCGCTGCAGCAGCGAGCCCCGGGGGCTTTCCTGGTCGGGGGTATATTTCAGACCTAAATGCCCCATGTGCCAGCCTATCCCAGCGGACCCTGTGTCTCAAACCTTTTATGAATGCGATGCACTCAGTGAGTTCCGTTGCTGGCTTGGTCCGACGCAGGCCCTCGCGCGCTGCATCGGTCAGCAACTTGATGCTCCTGCCTGGGACGCAGCGCTCGTTCCTGACACGCGCTGTAGTTTTCCTGTTTCGCCGCCTCTCCCTGGCCCTGCATGGGGGCGCGCCGCCGATGGCCCTCTTTTCTCGCCGCCAGCGCACGGGGGCAGCTCGGGGACGTTTGAACCGTCGCCCCTCACGCTCCGTCGTGGATGGGGCGCTTGCTCTTTTGCCCCTGGGCGCCGGAACGACTCTGGCGAGCCTGTCGCGCACGATTTCCTTAGGTTGAACGCAGCAGCATACGGCGCCCCGCTTGGCTTTGTTCAGGGCGCCCCAGGGGCTGAGCTCGATGCTCACGTGTTTCCCCTTCACCCGCGTTGCCCCGTCTGTCCAGTATGAGTTTGTTACCGATAGCCAACATGCGGCTGGCGTTGGGGCCCTCGGCTACGAGGCCTCCACACGTGGGTGGGCCAAGCACTGTCCCTATGGGTCCAGGCCGACCGTCTAGCAACTGACATAGGCCATCAGTCAATTCGAGTCAGCAGGGCACGCAAGGGAGATCCTAGCGACGCGCGCTATGCTGGGAATCGACCGGCGGACCGATTGGCCAAGTGAGGTGCAGACTGAAATTGCCGTGGCAATGCGCAGCGGGATCGCATTGAACGGTCTGGTACCCTTGCCAGACATCTAGGATGTTATATCGGGAATTGCATCGCATGAATTCTCAAGAATGTCCCCAAGAAAAGGTGGGCTGCCTGTTCTGATGACATCCAGACTCAAGTTTCCCCCATCCCTCCTCTTGTCGGGGTCTGTTGCTGGCTGGGCCCGTCCATAGGGTGTTTCAGATGTGTGAATGGCGGGGCTAGCTTGGTCTCTAAGAGCTACCTCTGGCGCCCCCAATGCCCCTCACCCACGGGGCGGGGGGGGGGGGGCACTGTCTCCGGAGGCTGCAGGGCGCTATGTTCCGCCGCCGATGTGGACGCGACGCGAGAAGCAACGCCATGGACTTAGTCAGGAATTGCACTCGCCCCCCTCTGGCCACGGGCATAATACCCCGCCTAAGGCGCATGCGCGATGAACGCGATCCACGCGCTAAGTGCCCGATCGGCGATGCGCGCGCAGTTGATTGCCAGCGCCACGGGTGACTTCACCAAGCCCCAGGACGCTTTTGACTTCCAGGCCCTCTTCGACCCAGAATGGCTGCCACAGCCGCTGTCGCAGACCGATGATTAGCAAAGGGGGTTGGCCGGGAGGGGGTGGGATATCCCTTGTGCTTATCGGACCGTGATGCGGGAGTCTCTTGGCACTGACCAGCGATGTTTATTTTCTGCACGGCTCATTGTTTATGCTGTGCTTATAATTTATTTGTTTTGCGACGAAGCGGCAACCTGCTTCTCTCATTGCTGCGGGCTGAGGGCCGTCTCTGCCCGTCAATCTCCCCAGCCCATACAGGCCGCCTGACTGCGAGGACCCCGCAAGCATTGCGCAATGGAAGCAAGCACCTGCACCGCTTGCGCTTGGGATATCCTTGCCTTTGCTCACGCGTGCCGCGCACTGCCCAGGCTCGCCCAGAGAGAAGAGGCCAGGCCAGCTTCTCTCTGTTTGTTTTGCGGGCCTGGTTGATCTCTCGCCGCTCACGCCATGGGGCGACATATTTTCCCGTTTCCCGTCCTTGAGGTTGTCTGATTGCGAGGCTTCCCGAGCATTGGGGCGCAATGGAAGCAAGCACCCACGCCGCTCGCGCTTGGGGAACCTCATGCAGCTCTGATGCGCCTGTTCCCCATGCCCAGGCTCGCGAAGAGAGAAAGAGCTCTGCTGCCGCCTGGGACGAGGGTTTGAATGGAGGCGCGCGGATGCTTGAGGGGAGGCGAGGCAAAGACCTCCCATGAGCCAGGGCAGGGGCAATCAAATCCCCCCAGGCCTTCCCGTGGCCTTTTTTTCTCGGTCGTGTCCCTCCGTTCGTTGTCTGCGGTTCCTGGCCCCGTCCTTCGCTTTCTTTCGGCCTTTCGGGCCCTTCCGTCGCGCGCCGGCTACGCGCGGGAGTTACCGTTCTGACAATAGCCCGGGGATCAACCAAGTGCTCTGAATATCAATGCTCCTCAGAGCGAGCGGCAACGCAAAAGACCCTGAACACCAGGGACCCCAACAGGATGAAACATGCATGCGTGCACATCCGTGCGGCCCCGGCCGCACCGCCGAAACGAGCCCCCCAGGACGGCGCCTTCAGGATAATATCAACGAACCATGGCGTTGCACAAAACTTCGAGGGACACACGGAAACCATCTTCGGACTTCCAGCACGTTGTATTGGGCCGCGCAGGTTCCCAAGAGCGAAGGGTGCCATGAGTTTTTCGGGTCAGTTCCTGAAGCGTTCGTTCCGTTTCCGTGGTGGCCCAGGTAACGGAAAGAGCGATGTATGAGCGATGACGTTTCGGTGGGGTGAAGTTTTTTAGGGAAAGGTTCCAGGGGAGGGGCGACGCACGGGCGAAACTTTGAATGTCAAGTTCCTGTTGTATCTTTCAAGTGAAACGGTTCCAGGACGGTTCCAATGGCCCATTTCTTATTGTTTTTGTTTAGTGAAGCGGCTCAAGGGCCCCAAGACGGCCCAAGAAGGCCCCAAAACAGCCCCAGATGACACCAAGACGGCCCCAGGAGAGCCCCAAGAGGGCCCAAACAGGCTCCCAAGAGGGCCCCAAGAGGCCCCATGGAAAGCTCCAAGACAGCCGAAGGCTTCCAAAACGACCCAAACGGGCACCGAGACGACCCCAAGAGGCCTCCAAGAGGCTTCCCAAGAGGGCCCACCGATGGTTTTTGATTTGGGGTTTTCGCCTGGGCCCCAAGACCGCCCCCGAGGGCCCCAAACGCCCCAAGACAGTTCCAAAAGAGGCCAGAGAGGGCCCAAAGAGGCTCCCAAGAGGGCCGACAGAGGACCCCAAGAGAGCCCCAAGACGGCCACAGGCCTCCAAGATGCCCCAAGACGGCCCAAAAAGGCCCCAAGACGGACAACAAGGGCATATTGAAAAGACCCCCCAGACGCCCCAGAGACGCCAAGTTACACCATGGACAGCGAGCGGTGACATAACACGCTCGGAGCACCACGGCTCCCGACAGCGCGGTGACGTAAAAAGCTTTGAGTAATAGCAAGAATCCCAAGAGCGAACGGCAACGTAAGAGTCTCTGAACACCAGGGCTCCCAACAGAGAATGGTGAAGCACCAAGCTCTTCACACCAAGGTTTCCTGTAGTTTAGACTTGTTGGGGAAACCCAGCGTTATACCCGCGTGCCCCTGGACATCGCTCCAAAGATGACGTAAGTTTGCATACATACGCATCGGTGTGGTTCCGGCCTCACCGTCGAAACGAGCCTCCCAGGACGGCGCCTTCAGGAACTTTTCAAAAACCCATCGTGTTGCACAACATATCGAGCGACACACGGAAAACTCTTCGGGTTTGCGACGTCGTTGCCCCACCCCGCGCAGGCTTCCAGGAGCGAAGGGTGCCATCAGCCATCTCGGTCCAGTTCCTGAAGCGCCCTTTCCGTTTTCGTGCCGGCCCAGGTAACAGAAAGAACGAGGCACGAGCGATGACGTTCTGGTGGAGCGAGGCCTTCTAGGGAGGGGTCCAGGGGACGGGCGAGAGGGGGAAGGGATAGTCTAAGCGCCCGTTTCCCTCGAATTT
The DNA here is from genome assembly GCA_963575745.1 of Prorocentrum cordatum. Classification (NCBI taxonomy): domain Eukaryota; class Dinophyceae; order Prorocentrales; family Prorocentraceae; genus Prorocentrum; species Prorocentrum cordatum. The sequence goes on along the minus strand of CAUYUJ010002224.1, from coordinate 1,605,826 downwards.
TTCATGTGAAGCGGTTGCCAGGCGGCTCCCATGGCTTGTTTCTCGTATTTTTTGAGAACCGGCCAGAGGGCACAAGACGGCCCAAGAGGGCCCCAAAACAGCTTCAGAGGGCCCGGAGACGGCCCCAAGAGATCTTCAGATGGCCTCCAAACGGTTCAAGAGAACCTCGAGATGGCTCCAGAGGCCATCAGGAGGGCCCCCGAGAGGGCCTCGGGAGGTCACAAATTGTGATTCCCCTGCAGGCTTTGCAGGTTTTTCGGGTTCTCCCCTTTGCAGTCCAAGAACACAGACGGCCCGAGAGGCCCCAAAGATCGTCCCAAGACGGCCCCAAAGTGACCCGAAAAGGTCCAAGGGGGGCCCCAGACGGGGCCAAGACGGCCCAAGAGGCCCCCCAAAGATCGTCCCAAGACGGCCCCAGAGGCTCCCCAAAGGGGCGGAAAATTATCCAAGAGGGCCCCAGACGGCCCAAGGGGGCCCCAATAGAGCCCCAAGAGGCTCCCAAGCGGGCCCGAAGAGGCGGTATGGGGTCTGGGCTGCTTGGGTGTAGGGACTGGGCTGGCCCAAAGACGGCCCAACAGTCCCAAAACTGTCCAAAAGGGCCCCCAAAAGATCCCAAGAAGCACAAGAGACGCCAAGGAACACCATGGTTCCCCACAGCGAGCGGTGACGCAACAAGCTCTGAACACCAAGGCTCTCCCGAGCGCGGTGACGTAAACACTTCTCAACACCAAGGCTCCCGGGAGCGAGCGGCAACGTAAAAGTCTTTGAACACCAGGGTTCCCAACAGAGGGTGGTGACGTAATAAGTTATTACCACCATGGCTCCCCAGAGCGAAGGGTACCATGAGCCATCTCGGGCAAGTTCTTGGTCCGCTCTTTCCGTTCCCGTGCTGGCCCAGGTCTTAAAGGCCTAGATTGTCGGCCATGTCCGGCCCAAGTCAGCCCCAAGAGCGCCCAAGATGGCCCAAGAGGCTCCCAAGACGGCTCCCAAGACAGCTGAAGACACCTCCAAAACGGCCCAAGGGAGGCCCAGGAGGACCCCGAGACGGCCCCAGAGGGTTCAAAGACGGCCCAAGATGGTCTCAAGACGGTCACAGCGGTCCTCCAGACGCTCCAAGAGGCCTTCAAGAGAACCCCCTAAGAGGCACAACTCGTCCCGCTCCTTCGGGAAAACTTGGCTTGTTGGCACAATTCCTTCTGTCGGTGTCGTACTGTCTACGACAGCCCAAGAGGCCCCCAAGACCGCCCCAAGACGGCCCAAGTGGCCCCCAAGAGGGGCCCACGAGGGCCCCAAGACGGCCCAAGTGGGTTCCAAGATAGCCCCAAGGAGCCCCAAGACGGCCCAAGAGAGGCCCTTGAGGGCCCCAAGAGGTTCCCAAGAGCGCCCCAACCCCAAGAGGGCCCCAGAGGGCCCCCACGACAGCCGAAGCCCCCGAAGGCGGCCCGAAAGGGCCCAAGGACGGCCCAAGAGGGCCCCAAGACTTTCCAACAGAGCACCAAAAGGACCCCCAGGAATGCCCAGAAATGCAATATGCACTGATTTTCGCATGGTTGTTTGCTAGATGTATGTTCGTGGTGCCAAGGTACTAACACCAGCAGGGCTCCAAAACCCTAAGCAAGCGATCGCGCGCCCTCACGAAATACGCGCGCGTTCCTTCCCCTGGCCGAGCAGGTCTTGTATATAACCTTCGGCCCAACCCGCTACCGTGCCTGGGTTGCGCAGGTCTCTTGGGTCGTCGATGGTGTTCAGTTTATCAGATGTTTGATTGATTGTCTGGGTATGCCTCGTGGGGTCCTTTTGGAGGCCTCTTGGTGGTCTCCTGGAGGCATCTTGAGCGCCTCTTGGGGGCACCTTGGGGCCGCTTGGGGACTTCCTGGCGGTCTCGGAGGCCATCTTGGTGCTCAGGGCTCCAAATGTCAGCTCGCGTTCCCCCTTGAGCCACTGTCCCTCTTGGGGCCGTGTCGGGGGCCTCCTGGGCCCCTCTTGGGGGCTTGGAAGCCACCACCACATAGCGTAGGCCGCATAGCTTTCACCTCCAGGTCACACAGCATAGCTTGCACGACATAGATAACAGTATACAGCTTATTCCGCAAGGTGCGCAATCCCATATCTCACATCACGTAGCTTACACGACTTAGTTTACACCACACAGTGTACACCGCATAGTTGCCACTTCCGCAGTGCAATAACTCAGCGTTTGGGTTCCACGCTGTCTAGCATATAGTATATGTCAGTCCGCCTTGTTTTCTTTGTCTGCGATCTCGTATCAACAGATCATGCACAGCATCGCCGCTAAGAGTACTGAAATGTGTTAACAGAGTTCTGGAATGGTGCGAAGGCCAGGAGCGTGCGCAAATCCGTGCAACTGTCGTCGGTAACAAATTCCCCTAGCAGTAAATTAGAGAGGCGCGCTGGATGATGACAATGTTTGATCTGTCAATCCTCCGACTAGCAGTGTGGATTTCGTATCCTTTAAGAAGTCTTGATGTTGGTCTCTTATCCGTTGTGTTTCGGGTTGCTTGTCGTAGGGGATGCAGGGCTCAAATCCGGGTGCAAGTGTGAACGCATTTCTCGTTCTTGTTGTGGTTCGAGTTTGCGCAGGCAGATCCTAAAAGGCATGGACACGCTTGTTGCACATTCTGAAACTGAAGTCGATTTGGCGGAGAGATACCCAGGGGTACGAAGATCTGCGCTGCTGGATTGATTTGCATGCCTTCCGGTAGCGCACCACGGAGACGCGTTGAAGGATGACACCCTCCGAAATTTATGGAATGGATTTCGCATCCTTGCGGCGGTCTCTCATCTGTTGTGGTTGGGATAATTAGTTTGGTTGATGGAGGGGGCGTCGCCAAGCTAAATTTCATTGTCACTGCAATTCTTAAAATTTCATTCACGCTCCAACAGGCGCCTCGGCGCCCCCTCCGCCGCGCCTGCATGGCCCCGCCCGCGCGTAGCCGCATCCGTAGCCGTAGCCGTGTTTTGTTGATATGATTATTTGGATCAGGCGCGAAGTTTGCAGATGGCATGAATACTTCACACATCCTCTTGCAGAGCAGCAGAGAGACGCCCGGAAGGATGACAATTTCCGGTCCGTCATTCCTCCCTCAGTAGCATTGCGGATTTCGCATCCTCGGTGAAGTCCTGCCGGTTGTCTCTCATTCGTTGTGGTTAGGGAAGTCGAAAAGCTAAGTTGTTTTTAGGTGTGCGAATACATACAAACATACATACATATTTATACATATCTCGGAGGTTGGAGGGTGAGCTCGAAGTGAAACGAAGACCCCCATACCAAACAATTGGTTTCTGTTTCGTATTCGTGTCGTGCGTGCGGGCGAGGCGAAGCTGCGTGGGCGGGCGAGAAGACTGAACCCGCCGTGGCTAGGGCGAAACTGAGCTCAATGACCCTACGCCCCCAGATTGGCCAGCGGTGGCTTGGGGTTGTCCCGCCAGTGTCCCGTGGGGTCCCGTGGGGTCCCGTGGTGTCCCATGGCGCGGTGTCCCGCGGGATCCCGTGGCGCGATGTCCTTTGGTGTCCCGTGAGGTCGATAGTGAGAGTGATATTGAGGCCCATAGACAAATCGATTGTGAGGTCGATTGCGGGATCGACAGATAGTGAGATCGATAGATAGATGACGATCGATAGTGAGATCGATAGGTTGATTAAGTGTGAGGTCGATAGATCGATGTCCAAACAGGTGCTCCGTGGTGCCCAACTGGTTTCCGCCGAGTCCGATCCGACCCCAATCGCACACCCAAAGTTGAACTCACCCTCTCCCCCACAACCTCCTCATCATCCGAATCGTGGTCGTATAGATGTGTGTGCAGGTGTCTTGCGAGTTCGTGCGGGCAGTTATCGAATTCATCGTCACTGCATTTCTTGACATGTGCGGAGCTTGCTTGTTTTATTGCGGCAGGCTTATGGGGAAACGCATGGCATCGCAGAGAGTTTCATTCAGTCACACATGTTGTAGCAGCGCACCGGGAAGACGCGCCGAAGAATGACAATTTCCAATCTGTCAATCCTCCGATTGACGCTGTGGACTTCGCATCGTCGAAGAAGTCTTGACGGTGGTCTCGCATCCGTTGTGGTTCGGATTGGTCGTTGTTTGGGATGGCAGCAAGCTAAAGCTCTGTCTGGCTGATCTTAGATACCATTAGCTCGGTGGTGTTGAATTGTGCGAAGCTTGTTGTGAGCTGGTACGACACTGTCTGGTCGTGGAGAGTTTGCAGTTGTCGTGATTTGCATCGGAGGGGCCCGCCGAAGGACGACATTTCCCGATCTGTCAGTCCTCCGACGGCGCCAGTGTGGACCTCGCATCCTCTAGAAAGTCCCGACGGCTGCCTTGCCCCACTCGTGCTCGGGACTGTGGCCCCTCTGCGGTTTCAAGAGTCCTGCCAGAGCTGGTGCAAAGCCCAGGCGGCACGCGCACGAGCAGACTGCATCCGAAGGGCGGCGGCGGCGCGGCGTGGAGGAGGACACGCTTCAACACGCGTCCTGCAGGGGCAGCGTAAGGGGGGGGGGACGGGCTCGGTTGGGGACTCATCGGCCCCGAATCGCCCAGACAGATCGCCGATAGGGTCCCGACAGCCCGCCCCGCCTGGGAGCGTGCGGTTTCGCTGTCGGGGGCCTATCGCCGAGCTATCCGCAACGGATCGCCGATTCCGGGTCGAGGGTCCCTCCCTGAGCCAGACTCTCCTTGTCGTTCTCCCTCAAGGGTACGCTCCTTCAAACACGTCACGGTGGACAAGCCAGCAGCGAGCGCATCTCCCCTTCTCGAACGAGCATCTGCACGTACACTTTCGGAGGTCCGCGCAGAGTTCTTGGGTCTGCGTTAGACCCCCTTCGTGGCGGTGCCTCTTAGCGCTTGATGTTCATTGACTTTTCTTCTCGAGGTAAGGAGTTGGGAGGCCAAGCTTTCCTTACGAGACAGCACGTACGTGTGCACACGATATGCCGATGTTCGAGGAAACGCAGAGGTGGATCAAGGCGCCTAAGCCGGCGACGGGCCCCTGTTCCGCACAACCTCGGCGCGCTCCGTCGCCGGATCGGGCCGCTCCGTCGCCGGATCGGGGTGCTTCCCCCAATCCGTGTGTACGCCATGCCCGCGTGAGCCCGAGGTGTGCTTTCTGCTGGTCTTGAGCGCTCCCCCCGCCTCCCCTCGCGCGGCCACCCTCTTCCTCGCTCCCTCCTCTCTGCGCGCCGGCCACTCCGACTATCGGTGGCCAGCCCGACGCCGGTGCGGACTGCCCCTGCCTCGCCGCCGACGAAAAAAAAGTCGTCTGCTGGCCTCACCGTCGCTCACGGGGCGCGCCAGAATCTGGCTCGGGCAGCACGCGGCGCATACAAAACCAGGGCTGGCCCTAAGCGGTGTTTTGGCGATTTCGTGGGCTGTTTTCGTTTCGACTTCGTTTTGCCGTACAGGTGGATGAAACAAAACGAAAACGAAAAACACCTTTTAGGTTCAGCCCTGTACAGAATTAGAGCCTCTTCCGAGCGGGCCGCGCCTTGGGCCCTGCTCGTACTGCAGGCGGCGTGGACCCACCAGCCTTGAAGCGTCGATCCAAGCTGTCGCACATTGTGGGGGCGACGGGATCTGTGCATGTGCATGTCCACTGCCGGGGCCTGCCCGGCCTGCGCCGAGGAGCGGCGAATTGAGTGCGCCCTCCTGGCTTGGCCAGGGGTGCATCTGCACCGCTCCCGGGCCCAGGGGGTGGGGGGAGTTTGAAAAAGTGGGGTTACTGAGTCTGCCGCGCGCAGCTGGTTTCGGCCCCTGGGCACCGTCCTCGATGCACTGGCGCCTCCAGCGCCTAACGCGAGCTGATTCGCAGGCCCTCCCCATCTACGACCTCCCCTTCCGTCCGACCAGACTTGCCAACTGATCCAAAATTCTTCCCGCCCCCCTTTGGAGCAGCAGGCTGGCCGAGACGTCCGGCTGCCCCCCTTCTTCGCACACCTTTCCTCGCTCGGAGGGGGGGGGGGCCGCCGATGTCCCCACCCGCCCTCCACCCCTTGCCCAAACCCCTTGGGCTCTCGGGCATCGGGGGGAAAACTGAGCGGAGGGGGTGGGTCGAGGATTGCAAGGAGGTGGCCCTGAAGGGGCCCCGGACAGCCTCTGAGAGCTGCCACCGGCGGCCCCCAGAGGTCAGGGTGCGGAAAGACGCGCGTTTCTTCACCCCCCGTTAGTGTTCCCTCCGTTAGCGAACGCTCGAACCCCCTTGCCCACCCTTGGGAGCACTCCAGGACATTGTCAAGTTCCCTCAGGGTCCCCTGGATCTCGAGGGGCATGCCATGGCATAGGCATTCTAATTTCGGAGGTCCGCGCGGAGGCGCCCCGTACGGGAAGAGGGAGAAGGGAGAGGAGGCAGATGGCGACCATGGGGGCGGCGGCGGCGTCGCCGTCATCGTCGACATCGTCGTCGTGGGCGGCGGCGACGGCATCGTCGCCGTCTTCGTCGTCGTGGGCGGCGCCGCCATCGTCGCCGACGCCGTCGTCGTGGGCGGCGCTGGCCGGAGACCCTTTTGGGGGGGGGCGGCGGGCGGGAGGGCGCACCGCCGCGCCGCTCCGCCCGCGAGGATGGCCGGTGCACCTGCCATCCGGGCTGGCACGGCGAGCGGTGCTCGCAGGCGCACGCCGCTCGCCGCGGCCGCCGCCGCCGAAGACGACGCCGTCGACGACCTCGACGAATACGCCGACGAGGCCGACGACGACCTCGACGACGACGACGACGACGACGACGACGACAACCTCGACGACGACGACGACGACGACGACGACGACGACGACGACCTCGACGACGACGACCTCGACGACGACGACCTCGACGACGACGACCTCGACGACGACCACGAGGATGACCTCGACGGCGACGACGACGACCACGACGACCACGACGACCTCGACGACCTCGACGACGACCTTGGAGACCTCGACGACGCAGGCTGGCAGTGCACGCAGGCGCACGCCGCTGCGGCCGCCGCTTCCGAGGATGAGCTAGCACGAGCGGGCACAGGCTTATGATGTTCCAACCTGCTTTAGCCTTGACCACAGAAATAAATCGAACACCAAGATGGTACCGAAGCTGGAGGGTTTTCACGTGTCGGGCCTTGGGAGGCGAAACTCGTTCGACACTTGTTCGATACTGTTCTGGGTGCTCGAAATTCTTGCTGGGATGTGGTCCTTAAGTACGATGGGAGCAGCACAAGTCCAGGTGCGAGTGAGGCTGGGTTTGAGTGAGTCTTCGCATGAGTGTGTCCGAGTATGGGTGGGCCTGAATACGAGTGGGTCTGAGTGTGGATGTGTCTGGGTATGAGTGGGTCTGATTGTGCGCAAGTCTGGGTACGGGTGAGCTGAATGACTCGTTCTGCGTCACCAATGTATCGGCGATGCGTCGGCGACCTCGAAATTGAGCAAATCGGGCTCCAGATCGCGCCGTATCGCTGGTGCATCAGCGAAGCGGCGCAACCCTCTCACCCCATTTGCTCCAGCCCAAATGGAGCGTCCTGGATGTGTTCTTTTTTCCCCTAAAGACAGTGTGGTCGCACAATTGCCCTCTGATTTTTTCTGCGAAACTGGGCCTGTGTGCCGGTCTGGCGGCTCCGACCCGCCGTCGCCGTTTCGTCGCCGCCTCGTCACCGGCAGTCGTCTGGGCCTGTGCGCCGGTCTGGCGGCTACGTGCCCGCCGTCACCGCCCCGTCGCCGCCCTCCGTAATTTGTCCTGCACCGTTTTGCATTGCGTTGAATTGCTTTGCTTGGCATTGCTTTGCATTATTTTGAATTGTCTTGCATTGCGTTGATTTGCTTTGCTTTGCATTATTTTGCATTGTTTTGCGTTGCTTCGTATTGCTTCGCATTGCTTTGCCTTGCTTCGCCTTTGACTACTATGCCTTTAAGGAACAAAAACAGGCTGTGCAACAAATGTTGTGCGCTCGTTGTCGCGAACTCGGAAGAAACCCATTGGTTGTTCAACATGTTCAAAGCGACCAAACTGGCCCTTCGCTTATTCGAACGCCCTTGCGCGCGTGCTGGGGGGCACGAACCCTGTCAAAGGATACCATGCGGGCGCGCGCAGACCGAAATCCTTCCAAAACCTTCATCACCGACGCGACGACACCATCATCGTCTCCAGCGTCATGTCAATTGCAGCACATAGTGTCTCCCTTTTTACAACCAACAAAACGACGGCGGACTTCACGGCCCACCCTGGCGATGTGTAGTGTGTTTGCGATATTGTCCCATCGTTCGAATGATGAGGTCCGACGAACCCAAACCAGCCGGCATCACCACCACCCCACCCCCTGGAACGAACATGTTGCTGCGAGCGATCCCCACCGAAACTTTCGGCGTTTGTTCCCAACGGTGCGCGCGCATGTTGGAACGATGTGCGCGGGGCCCCGCGGTCGCGGACGGCGCGGCGGCCGGGCCAGGTCGCAAATGGATGTTTCCCGAAAGTCAAACAAACCCAGGGCCCCGAGTCCCTGCAGCGACAAACCAGCCCCAAAAACGCGGTTTGCGAGACCCCAAAAATTGATCGGAGAGCATATGCAGCCGCTTGAAAGAGGAAGAGGAGCAGCAGCAGCAGCAGTACGAGGAGGAGGCGGACGACGAAAAAGGAGGAGGAGGAGGAGGAGGTGAGGCGGACCTGTCCTTCTCCTCCTGCTACGGACGCCCGTCATCCTCTGACGACGGGGCGCATGTTGCGTTTGATAAGACGCCGTAAAATGGTGGCTGGCGTATACCTGATATGATGCTATGTTGTCTTCGGTTCGATTTTGCCCCAGTGTAATATATGGCAAGTATGTTATCTTATGTTTTGATGTGGACGGGCTGGCGTCACGTCGTGACGCTGTTCACGTGGAGTTGTTATGTTGTCGGCGGGACGGCGTGACGCCGTGACGCCTGTCACGTTAGACACGCCATTGTTGCGCTTGTTTGTACTTGTGGCCGGGCTGACCTCGGCGCGCACGTCGCGCTTGATTGTGTTATGGTTCGGTTTATTATGTTATGATGTGTTTTTCAAGCGTAAGTCTCTGATTTGCTAAAGTCTGAAATGTTCTGCTCATATATGTCGCTGTATGAGACGCTACGATATGATATGCTCTGCGTTGTGGCACCCCGGTATGACATGATACGTATGCCCCGTCAGGCTAGGTTACGTTATGTTAATATACCCGATGTTGGTTGGGGCAAACCATATTATATTGGACACGTTGACGTAGGGGTGGCAGTAGTGAAACAATTATATTATGGTATGTTGGTTACGGTGTGCTCTATTCGTTATAGTATGTTGTATGCGATATCAGGGTGTGCTCTATTATATATGTCTTGTTCTCGACGGGCCGGCGTGACGCCGTGACGCTTGTCACGATAGATACGTCGTCCGATCGTTCGTTGTTTTGCCTGTTTGTTCATGTGGCCGTCGTGACCTCTGCGCGCGCGTCGCGCTTGATTACATTGTAGTACAATGCATTGTGTTGTGATGCATGTATATGTCATGGTATGAACTGTTGCGATGATGTGTTATGTTATGATACAGTATGTCATCGTGTGGAATGCTATGTTCTGCGTCGTTGCGCTATGTTATGGTGTGGTTTGTCATTTGTTGTTTAATGTGTTGTGTTATAGTATGGTGTGTATGCTCTCTGATGTCATCGCATGCGTTGATGTGTGTCCTGGTACGTCCTGGTCTGACATGATATATACATATAACGGGGGACCGGGTCCGGGGGCCGGGGGCGGGCGCCCCGACCACAAGTGTGGGGCCCGGGCGTCATTTCCCCTGTTGTTTTACAGGGTTTCAGCGACCCGGGGCCAACAGGGCCTCAAGAGGCTGCAGGGAGGCCCCAGGAGGCCGCAGCGATGGCTCGAGACGCATTTCAAGACGACTCCCATGACGCCAAGAAGGTCCCCGAAGACGCCCCAAGAGGTACCCCGAGAGAGGCCCAATACGCAACAATCGTTGATTTCCGATGGGAAATCTTATAGTTTTGGCGTGTTTGCCTTTTGGGCGTCCACTGCGTCCAAGACCGCCCAAGAGGCACCCAAGCCGGTCGAGGATGCCCCCAAGAGAGGGCCCCAAGACGGCCCACGAGGGGGCCAAGACGCCTCAACCGCCCAAGAACGCCCCAAGTGGGTGCCCAAGACGGGGACGAGGAACCGAAAATGCAAGCCTTTTGGCCCAAGAGACCCCCAGGAGACCCCAAGAGGCTTCAAGAAGCGCCGAAGAAGCCCCATGAGGTCCCCAAGAGACCCGCAAAAACGCAAAAAGAGGCCCCAAACACGCCCAAGGGGCACCGCAATAGAGCCCCAATAAGCAAAAATTGTCGATTTCCCATAGGGAAACTGATATTTTTGGCGTGTTCGCCTTTTGGGCTTCCACTGCGTCCAAGACCGCCCGAGAGGCACCCAAGACGGCCCACGAGGGGGCCAAGACGGCCTCTGAGGCGCCCAAACCGCCCAAGGATGCTCCAAGTCGGCGCCCACGACGGGGACGAGGAACCGAAGATTCGAACGTTTTGGGCCAAGAAGACCCCAAAAGGCTCCAAGAAGCGCCCAAGAAGCCCCAAGAGGCCCCCAAGAGATCCGAGAAAGCACCAAAAGAGGCCCCGAAACATCCAATGGCCCCCCCAAAACGGCCCAAGAGAGCCCCAGGGCGCGCCCAACAGGGTCGACCAGAGAGCTGGTCCGATTTTCTACACTCTACACAGGGTCCGTCCTCGGCGGTGCCTCAAGCAGGTGTTGCCACTGGAGTCCTCCCTTGCAGGATGTTTTTGGTCAGCCGTTCGACCTGTTGCAGTCTGGTTGGCATAGGAGGAGGAGGAGGAGGAGGAGGAGGAGGAGGAGGAGGAGGAGGAGGAGGAGGAATCCTCCTCCCCTTCCTCCTTCTCCCCATCCTTGCATCCCACCTCCACGCGGCAATCCGTGTACGAGGGGGATATTGTCTTTTTGCAACCCTCATTCAAGCGGCATTCAGCGTACGAGAGGCTTTGTTTCATTGCGCAGTCCCCTTCCACGCGAAAAAAAAGTGTACGAGGGGGATTGTGTCTCTTTGCATCTTTCCTCCACGCGGCAATCCGTGTACGAGAGTGATGTCGTCACTCTGCAGCGCTCCTTCGCGCGGCATTCAGAGAGAGACCGGGTTCTTGTCATTGCGCAGTTCTCCTCTGCGCGACAAAAAGGTGTACGAGGGGGATGATGTTTCTTTGCGTCCCTCCTCCACGCGGCAATCAGTGCACGAGAGGGATATCATGTTTCTGCAGCCCTCCTTCACGCTGCATTCAGCGTGCGAGAGGCTTTGTTTCATTGCGCAGTCCTCCTCCACGCGACACAAAGGCGTACGAGAAGGATTACGTTTTTCTGCATCCCTCCTCCACGCGGCAATCCGTGTACGAGAGGTATTTGCCATTCTGCAGCCTTCTTCTCGAGAGGCGCAGTCCTCCTTCACGCGACAATTTGCGTACGAGTAGGATTTTGTCTCTCTGCACCCCTCCTCCACGCGGCAATCCGTGTACGAGAAGGATATGTCGTTATGCAGCCCCCTTCATGCGGGAATTCGTGTATGAGAGGGACTTCGTCATTCAGCAGCCTTCCTCTACACAGCAATTCTTGAAACATAATGATTGTGTCACTCTGCAACCTTCTTGGGCTCCTCGTCGAGCCCTCTTGGGGCGCTCTGTGGGCCCCTTCAGGGATCCCTCTCGAAGGCCTGAGGGCCCTTTTGGAACCATCTTGAAGGCCATCGACCAGGCAGGGGGTGATGCCCCAATCGGGGTCTGAAAAGTCACTTCTTGGGCCGCTTTTGTGCAACTCTTGAGGCGGTCTTTTCTGCTCTCGGAGCGGTATTTCGCTCCTGCTGGATCCCTTTGGGGGCCGACTTGGGCCCATCTTGGAGCCGCCTTCTGGCCTTCAGAAACGATCAGAATCGACACTGGGAGGAGGCAAACATTATAATGCTTCGAACGCTTCGGAAGGAGTTTGATTTCTTGGAAGTTTCCCTGGGGTGCTGGGATGGCACTGCGGGCCGTCTGGGGGCGTTATTGAAGGCTTTTTGGCGGGCATGTTGGAGCAATCTTGAACCAGTTTGGCACACTTTGAACGATCTGTGAGGCCCATCTTTGGGCTCGGGCCTTCTTGGAACCTTCTGGGGCCATCCTTGACGCTCGAACGGCTTTCGAACGCCCTCGTCCAGGGGGAGGGTGTAGGGGTAGGGTAGGGGAAGGCCCTCGCCCCGAAAGGGATGAGGGGAGGGCCGTTGGGAATCTTCTTCGTCATCCCTCCTCGTCCGGTTGACTCGGCGGGTCCCACCTCGGCCTCATTCTCCGTCGTCTCGGACGTCTTCCCCCATTGTTTATGGTGTTGGTGATGCCGCGGCTGATGTTGCTCGGGGCCTTCGGTTCCCTGGTTGTCTGAAGCAGACTGCCACTCACATGAGCATCATGCCACCCTGCTGTCCAGCAGCACAATCCGGCATTCAGACATTGCCCGGGTCTGAGGTTGAATTTGAGCGTGCGCGAAGCACGCGCGATGGTTCTATATATATATATATATACATATATATATATATATATATACATAAAAAAATAACATTGGGTAGGAGGTCCCGGGCCCTTCGAAGTGCACTGATTTATCTTCCGGCTGTTTCGGGCCCGGCGGGGGGCGACAAAAAACGTCAAGGTGACCGAGAGACGTTCAAGAGAGCGCCAAGATGGCCCAAGAGCGCTCCAAGAGAGCCCAAGACCGCACAAAAGCGTTTCAAAATTGGTCCAACATGGCTTGAAGACAGCCAAAGAGGGTTTCAAGACGGCCAATACGCTCTCAAAAGGACTCCCACGAGGCACTCAGGAGGCGAAACAAGTAGGTGTTTCTATTGGGTTGGAAGGTTCTTTGTGTTCTCGCTGTTTCGTGTTTCCGACGGTCCAAGACAGCCCACGAGGCTCCAGAAATCAGCTCAACATTGCCCAAGATGCACCCAAAGAGGGCGCCACGACGGCGCAAGAGAGCCCCAAGAGCCCAAGATCGCCCAGGAGGGCCCCAACCCAAGAGGGGGAACACGAACCGACCATTCGAGCCTTCCGCCCCAAGAGGCTTCCAGGAGGCCCAAGAGGCCCCCTACAGAGCCCTAGAGGCCCTAGGGCCCACGAGGCCCCAAAGGGGCCCAAAAAGACGCCCCTCGAGCACCCCAAACGGCCCCCAAGAGGCCTCCAGAATTGCCTTCAAGTGGCCCGCGAGAAGCCTCCCACGAATCCCAAACGAACTTCCAAGGGGCCTCTAACCCACAACCCAGGCACGGTGGCGGGATGGGCCGAAGGCCACGATCGAGAACGTGAATCGAGAACCCGAGGTCTTCGCCCCAGGAGACCCCCAGGAGGGGTCAAGAGGTCCCCAAGAAGCTTGGCGACGGATCACCAGTCGACAGGTCGATGAGAGCGGAGGAGGAGGCATGAGAAAGAGGCGGGAGGAAACAAAGAGCGTTGATTTCATTATTCACGACCGCCTTGTTGTCTCAATGCGGTCAGCACTCGACCAGCTAGAACCTAAGCGCGCGAAGCGCGCGCGATGGTGCTAGTGATAATGTATGCGCTGTTATGTTAGAGTGGTATGGTGAGTTATGTGATGCGATGCCACAATGTGTTATGCCGCGCCCTGCCATTGTATGACTTGCCGCGCTATGGAAGGTTATGTGCGCTGATGTTGTGTTATGGTGCGAACCGTCTTGCCACGTCATGTTACGGCATGACATGTGATATGGTATGCGTTGCTATGGTATGGCATGAGGTTTAGTGCTACGCCATGTTATGTATGATCCATTATGTTATGGCTTTGTGGCAGTATCCTATGGTATGGTCTGATAGTGTGTAACATAATATGCCGCGTCATGTCGTGTTATGGCGTGTCATCTGTGTTACGATGCGATATGTCATGTATATGTGTTGTGATGTTGTAGTTCGTTGCAGCTTGTTAGGTCATGTAATGGTGTAACATGCTCTTCTCCGTTCTGGAATGCTATGGTATGGCATGTTTTGTTACGGTGTTTCCCCGATCAGAGTTTGCCTCTGTAGGGGTCCTAGCGGATTCATATGGTTAGGTGAGGTGTGCAGCCGATTTCGCGGCCCGTCCGGGTGCCCGGGTGCCTTATAGCCTTAAGCCCTATAGCCGTATAGCCCTATACCCCGATAGCCCTATAGCCTTACAGCCCCATTGCCCAATAGCCCTATAGCCCAATAGCCTTATAGCCCGATAGCCTTATAGCCCTATATCCCTATAGCCTTATAACCCCATAGCCATATAACCCTACAGCCCTATAGCCCTATAGACCTTATAGCCCTAGCTCTACATATATATATATATATATATGTATATATGTTTGTGTGTATATACCTTTAGCCCTAAAGCCTTATAGCCCTATGGTAATATAGCCCCATAGCCCTATAGCCTTATGGCCCTATAGCCCCATAGCCTTATAGCCCTATAGCCCTACAGCCCTATGGCCCTATGGCCCTATAGCCCTATAGCCCTACAGCCCTATGGCCCTATGGCCCTATAGCCCTACAGCCCTACAGCCCTATAGACATAGACATATAGCCATATGGCCCTATAGCCCCATAGCCCTATAGCCCTAAACATATTATGATTGGGTTTTGTTTTCCATCATCATCATGGATGTTTCGATATGTCACAGCATGCGTTGATGTGTTGTGTTATGGTATGACATTGTATGCCTTGTTATGTGAGGATGCGACATGTTATGTCTTGGTACGTTCAGTTGTGCGATGATTTCTTATGGTATGCTTGCGCTGTCATTGTATGGAATGGTATGTGCTACGGTGATGTGCTATGGTATGCACTGGCCTGTTCATGGTATGTAATGTTACGATCTGCAATTTCATGGTATGTTATGATATGCTCGGAAATGGCCTGTTAGGTGGCGTGGTGTTCTGCTCTGTTCTGTCATAGAGTTTAGCGTTGTGGTGTACGATGTTCTGCCATTCAATAATACCGCACTGTCATACTAGTACTTGGCGGCGCGAGGCGAGGCACTCGGGGACATTCGGGTGACCTTGGGATCTGGCGGCCGCGGTATGCAGATTGGCGCGAGGCGGAATTTTCGGGGATACTCCGGGGATGTATTCGGGGGATTTGGGGATTCGGCGGCCGCGGTATGCAGGGTGGGCGGGTCGGGAGGTCTGTTTTGAAAAGTTAACGGCCCCAATTTGTCTGCTGGGAATGATGCGCGCGCATTCGTTTATCACAAATTACTTGTTTCCAAGAGTCCCTTGCAACAGAAAAAGAGAAACGGAATGAAGTCCACACGCGCACAGATTTGCTCGCGCATGCCGTTTTTGCAAAGAAGTCTACGCGTTTTTCCGAATTAGTTAAAAAAGTATTGGTGCTCCTTCATGTTCATCAGCTGCGACCAAACGGGCCTCTCGTTCGCGCGTGGCGAAATCATACGAACACCCTTGCACGCGTGCTGGGGGGCACGATCCCTGTCAACTATACCATGCGGGCCACTCGCGCGCGTCGGCCACGCGCGCGAGTGGCCCCGCATATATGGCACCACATGGAGTGTATCACATTTTGTTTCACATTGGTTGCACGGCATAATATTGCTAGAAGCACATCGTCTGGGTCCCACGTTCGATTTTCAATGGTGACGCATTCGTTTTGCCCCTTGGTTGCCTCTTCCGAGGCCTTGTTCGCTTCAAATGTTGTGCATCGCCTCGGTGTGAATGCTCTCGCGTGCCAGGTCACGGACTGACCTTACGCGTTTCCCCCAGTTTACGTATTGAGAAAATACGAGGGGTATTGTTGTCCGTGTCACCATTGTGTTTGTTTGCTCCATCTTCTTCAACCACTCACCTTCCTGTGGCCCATTTCGACCCGATCGAATTCACTTCGATTGTGGTCAGTCCGATGCCGACATTCTGCTGATCCGATGCGGCCCGATGTTCGCACGGCGCTGAGCGTCCTGGCGCGGCCGATCCGATCCGATGTTCCGGTTCGATGTTGACGGGTTTTGCATTCGGATTCGTTCAACCCGATTCCCAGATCGTGGCCGATGGCCCGCCCGGTGGGCAGGCACGCGCGGAGGCCTTGCCTCGGGAGGGGGGGGAAGCGGCGGAGTGAGGAGGGGCCGACGACGAGGAGTTTCAGGAGGAGGAGGAGGAGGAGGAGGAGGATTCGCTCTGACCCGAGCGGCTCCCACAGGCGCCGCAGCTCGGAGCCTTGCGGGGCCTGGCTGGCAGCGCGGGCAGCACCCACACGTGGGCAGCCTCCTGAACGAAATGCGGTCAAGCCTCTCCATGGAGCGAAGGAGTCCTAAACGAAAAGGGGCCCCGAGGTTTTGCACCGCTGTCGGCCTCCTTGGAGGTCCCGTTTCATTCCGGAGATTATTATGTTTGTTTTGTTTGCATGTTCTTGTTGTCGCGCTTTGCCACGTTGTTAATTCATGTAGTTGCCTAATTGTTTCACCCTCTTGGTCCTGCTCATCCTTATGATTCCTTCTACTGTTCATGCTCCCGATGCTGCAGACCTTTTTCACCCTCTTCATCTTGCTCATCCGTCTTCCCCCTTCTCTTGTTCATGCTCCCGATGCTGCTGTTACTGCACCTCCTGCTCCTCGCAGGGTCACAGCGAAGAGAAGGACGACTGAAGCCATCCACGAGCTCCTCTTGCCACCCCGTCCTGCTCCTCCTCAAACGGTACACGCGCTTCGTAGCCCCATCGGGAGTTCCACCGGGAACTCCATGGACCCCGAAAACAGTATTCCGCCCGCAGACATCGACCTCATTGCGCTCGCGGCCCCCAGGTCGAACGCCAGCGTTTCCAGGGTACGGGACTGCAGTCCCCAGAGTTCGCGTTTCCAGAAATCGGCCCCGACCGTTCCAGGGTTCTCGTTTCCAGGCCCCGAACTGGTTTCTGGTGTTTTCGATGTGGTTTCGTGGGTACGGATTTGAGTCTTCGAAGTGCATACACACATGTTTTGTTTGGTGCTGTTGTTTGTTGATGCTGTCAACGCTTCGGACCAGTCCAACAAACATTGCAATTGGTCTTAGTGTTTGGATGCTTCTGCTGTCTTCTCCAAAGATTCACAGCACAATGCCGTCAGGAGGAAATCAAAAGTTATTTGTACGAGTTGTGCGTCATGCTCCACATGTTGGAATGCGGCCTTGAAGCATTCGCGCCTCGCCCCCGCCGAGGTGCGCGTGCAGGGGCCGCCGTTGACGACGGTGCGGCCGCAGGCGCGGCTGGAGCAGCAGGTGGAGATGCTGGCGGACTTCGTGGCGTAGGAGCGGCGGCGGATGGCCCTGCAGGCGTGCGAGCGTGCGAGCTGCATTTGGTGGCGGGCCCCCTGGCGCTGCAGTTGGCGGTGCAGGAGCAGCTGCGGGCCCAGGATGCGGAGGCGGCCCTGGCGTGGCTGGCGCTGCCGGTGGAGGGGCCCTCCCTGGTGGCCTGGTGCCTGCTCTCTTCGCAGGCGGAGCGGCAGCTGCTGTGGGAGGCGGTGGCGTGGCAGCAGGGCTTCCTGCTGGTGCCGTGCCTGGGCTTGGCGGCGGCGCTCTGGGCGTCGGAGGCTTCGGAGGCGCTGGAGCGTGGCCTGCTGCGGCTGGAGGTGCCCTTGGCGGACCTGGCGGCCCCGCGCCTGCCGCCGCTGGAGCCGCTCCTGGAGGCGGCGGCTTGTTGGGATGGGTGCCAGCTGCAGGCGGCGGAGGCGGAGCGCCCGCAGGAGGAGGCTTTGACTTGGTGGCGCCGCCTGGAGGTGCGGGGCCTTGGGTGCACGGGCCGTCAGCGCCGATGGCGTATCAGCGATTAGGACTGGCGCCCAGAGGGATCCTGGAGTGCGTGACGCTGGACAGCTTGGGCAGCGCCGCTGGGACGGTTTTTTTTTTATAGAGTGCTGAGCGCTTGGCCAGGAGATGGCATGGGTTGCTTCGTGGAGGTGTCGTTCCTTGGATGGAGCAACGCCGCTTTGTGGCCCATGCTGTCGGGGAGCTTCAATCATCTGGGAGGTGCGGTGCTCCATCTATGCACGCAGCAGGCGGGCGTGTGCGCAGGTTTGGTGCAGTGGCCTCAACGCTCGGCGCTTCACGTGGAGACTTACCGCATGCGAAGTGCTTCGGGAGTGACGGAGCCCTGGGCCCAGGCGTTACTCGGAGCCCACGGTGTGAGTGGGCCTGCCGCTGGACCTGCCCCCGCTGCTGCGCTCGGCTGGGATGGCCGACCTGCGGGTGCTCTGACTGGTGGCGGAGCGAGCGGGTCCGAGCCGACTGCCGAGGAGCTCAAGCGGAAGGTGTCGGAGCTGCGCCAGCGGCTTCAACGGAAGCGAGGTGTAGGCGAGGCCCTTGCTGAGCGTGCAGAGGCCGCCTTTGGAGGGCTTCGCGGAGGGCGTCGTGGGCGACGACGCGGCCGCCGCGGCTCCGAGGATAGTGACTCAGACGCGTCAGTTTTTGACGGCACCCCCCACGTCGACCCAGGCCGCAGGATAGCACATCTCGCTCGAGACGCCCCAGGCGCGCTCTTCTCGAGTAGGATGGACCAGACCAAGCGCTATCTTGCACGACGTGGCGGGGCGGACTCCGAGAAGGGCCTGGACAATTTGGCAGCCACGGTGGCGCAGTACATCACGAGCGTCCGGCACGGTCACCATCCTCAGAGCGAGATGGGCGTGAGGAACGTTCGCGAGATGCGAGCGGTCGGAGAGTGCCTGCACGCTTTGCTGAGAGGCGAACTGGACCATCTCGGCGACTTGCTGATGCAGCGGTTGAAAGCCATCGAGCAGGCGACGAAGGGCGGTCACTGGCAGGTGGCCCAGCACCTCGAGCTCTGCGACGACCTGGGAGTGGGGCTCGCGAGACAGGAGGAGGTCCACGACGCCGTCAGCAAGCACAAGCGGACGCACGGGCTGGCCGAGAGCGCGGCGAAGGCCAAGAAGGGTGCAGGCGGCGCCGGCTGGGGGTCAGGCCGAGAGGGCAGCGGACAGCCGCGGGCGCCGCCCTCTCAGAGGCCACCTCCACCCCGGAGCACGCACCAGGCGAAGCCAGGCCCCGTCAAGCATTCGTCCACGGTCAACCGCGAGAAGGCATCGCGGAAGGCACGCTGGAGAGCAGAGCGGAGACGCGCGGTGGCAGCTCGGCGCCAGGCCGCGACGCCTCCAGCCTCGAGCACGCCGCCCGCAGCGGAGCCCCCGCCTCGTGCGAGCAGCCCTGTAGGCTCGCGGCCGCCGACAGCTCCTTCGCCTGGGCCTCCCGCCGCGGCAGTTCGCGGAGCCATCAGCCCTGGGCCCGATCGGCGGCTGATCCTTCGCCGTCCAGTCGGCGAGGGAGCACGGGCAGCGTCACCTGCGAGACGCGCGCAGTCCGTCGACGAGGCAGAGCAGGGCGCAGGTCGCGGGTCCCCAGCGCCGCAGCGTCATCCGAGCTCACCTTCACCACAGCGAAAGGGAGGCTCGACGAAGCTCAAGGGCGCAGGGAAGCAGAGGCACCAGAAAGGCAAGGGCCGCACCAAGTCAGACAAGGAGGAGGCAGGCCGTCCAAAGGGCGCGCCACAGGGCAAAGGCAAAGGCAAGCCACGCCCGTAGCTGCTGCTGACTGCATTAAGGTGCCGTCTGCTTTAGAGAAGAATGACCATCCATCTGATGATCAGGCTGCGGAGATTTTTTCTGTGAGATCTTCCAGTTGCGATTCGGTGCATGAATCGGGGCTCGCCGTCGATTGCGACACCAAGATGGTCTCCATGAATTCGCTTACTTGTTCTGAAGTGCTGGCTGGTTCGACTGTTGAGGACTTCGGCGGCAAAGTACTGACTCGTCTTCTTGCCACGCTACACCCTGACTCTGAACGTAAGTCCGCATGCTTTCAGAGTTCACTCCTGGCCCCTGCACGTGCTTTTGATAGTGGTGGTGAGTGCTTTCAGTTATCCGGTACAGTTAACGATGGACCCGATGACAGCGACATCTTATACCCGGCTTCTTTACGCGCGCCCTCTCTATCACGAGTGGGTTCTGATTGTGGTTCCGGCATCGATGATCCGCTTGCATCACCGAACGGTCGGCGAGAGCGTCGTGATTTACTCCCGCTCCCGATCGAGCCCCTGGCGCTGGCCGCTCCTCTACGTCGCGGAGACCGTTCTAAGGAGGGCCAAGAGCTGGCAGAAGCAAAGCCGGAGAAGTTGGAGTGGTTGCGTTGCGTGGTCGTTGGTCTCAACTTCCACTACACCCGCAGTTGGATGGACATGCCGCGCGGCCCGCCAACCGCTACCCTGCGCAAGGCGCTCTCCAATCTCTTGCATGAGGTCAGAGTTGTTCGTGAGCAGCGCGCCGGCGCGATACCTGGCATCAACTGGGACGCAGCGTTGACATCAGCGCAAACCTCCTATGACGGGGAGGAGGCGTTTCCTGCTGAACCCCTTGTTCGCCCCCGACTATTGGATGCTCTTCCTCCGCGGGGTGCTCGTGCAGCCGCGAGGGCCGCGGGCGTGACCGAGGGCTGGATTCGCGCAGCCTTGGCGGACCCAGGTCTGATCATGAAGGAGGAGTGCGAGCTCGGAACCCTGCCACCCACTCCGAAGGCGTGGGCTTCCAACGAGGAGTGGGACTTGATTGCGAGCGACCTGTATGAGAGGGGCGTTCTCAAAACTATAGACTACGAGGATATTGCAGAGGTGCGGGGCCGCAAGATCATGGGAGGCATGTTCGGAGTCCAGAAGGGGTCCAACGCAAAAGGCGAGGCCCCCCAGCGCTTGGTGATGAACATCATTTCGTTTAATTTCATTCAGGGCACGAGCGAGGGAGATATGCCGATGCCGCCGCACAGCGACAAGCGGAAGAGCGTGATCCTCAGGCCCGGGGAGGTGCTACTCTGGAGTGCGGAGGACCTCAAGTGCTGCTTCTACGTGCACAGGCTATGCGACGCCTGGCTGAAGTACATGGCCATGTCCAAGCCGGTGAGGAGGTGTGTGGTTGGCCCCCCCTGGCAAGGACATGATCTACCATGCGGCCGCGGTGGCGCCGATGGGATGGATCTCGGCGTCGGGCGTGATCCAGCAAATACATCGTCGACTCCTTCGAGCGCGCCACCCTGAGCTTCGTCAGTTGGCGGCGGCCGAGGAGCTGCGAAAGGATGCACCTATCCCTTCCTCCAAGAGAGGGCGTTTGTCAGTGGCAGCGGCCTCGTCAGTGCGCGGTCAGATCGGCCTCGTTTACAACGACGAGAAGCAGGAAGTCGACATAGGCCGTGGGTCTGGCTCTCCTCGGCTGGCGCCGTCGAAGTGGGGCAATCCATTTCGCCTGCGCGACGGCCTGGAGAGAACGGAGGCCATTCAGCTCTACAGCGAGTACCTGGATAAGACCCCAGACCTCCTGGGTGGCCCCGCGCCCCTCAGCGAGACCCGTACGATGCGCCACTGCAAGGAGCACCTAGCTTGCCGCGGCGACGCGCTGGTCAGGTAGAGGCTGGAGCGCGTCAGAGCCTGGCAGGTTTACATCGACAACCTGGATGTCTGGGAGATTACCGATTGGTGGCACGCGAAGGTGCTGCAGCAGGAGGGCATTGGCGAGGTCGCTGACGTGGCTCGCCACAGACACGAGGCTGTCAACGTGCCGAGGAGCGAGAACAAGGCGATCGTTCGTGAGATGTCCGCGCAGTCCCTCGGCGAGGCGATCGACGGGAGCCGAGGCACCATTGGGCCTCCCCCCGATTTCGCGAGGCGTTTGATCTCCCTCACGATGGCCACGCTGCGGCGCTCCACAGTCACTCAGAAGTGGATGCAGATTCTGGCGGGCCGTTGGGTCCGTTGCCTCTTGTTCAGGCGAGAGGCCATGAAAGTGGATGGCGAGGCTAAGCGCGTGACTAAGTACGCGTGGCCCGACGTGCTGGAAGCCGGTGATGCGCGCTCGGTCGGCGCTGCCGAGGCGATGGCCATACGCGAGCGAGTGCCGCGCGTGAAGTGGGTTTTGGTGGTGGCGGGCAGCCCATGTAGTGACCTGACTCGCATCAACGTTGAGCGCGAAGGACTTCAGGGTAGAAGGTCGCGGCTGGTGTACGAGATAGAGCGCGTTGTGCCCCTATGACGAGATGCTGGGCGAGTTGTGTTCAGCGGCGTCGCTGGTCGAGAACGTGGCCACGATGGATGCGGAGCCGCGCCAGCTGATGTCTGAATCCTTGGTGTTCTCCCGTACTCATTGCGGCTGGCTCGATTACCCACTGTCAACGTGACCGCTTGCATTGGATTAGGGATTACTTCCTGGCCCCGTGACATGGGGCGTCTCACACCATGAACACCGCGAAGCACGTCGTCATCCCAGATGATCCGGGCCCTGTGAACCGCTGGCTCCGAGCTGACCTCAAGTGGCAGGGCGACGTGCAGGACCACTTCCGCTTGCCGACTTTTCTGCGATGTGTTCTTCGTCGAGTTCCTGGGCAGTTCCCCACAGGTTTGGAGAGATGTGCAGATCACGAGCTTCAGCGGTGGCGAGATCTCGATTACTGCTACGCGCCGTACCAGTTCCAGGACGCCAACTGCATCGAGGAGCCTGACGGCCCCCGAAGACCCCCTTCTAGCGTCGAGAGGGAGCTGTTGCTGGATTTCTTACTTGGCCACACGATCACAGCCCGAGTGGCCAGGGCTCGAAAGCTTGAGAAGGCTGATCTGGGCGGTCAAGGCTGGCTATCTCTCGGCAGTGCCTTCCATCGGGCAGATGCGGGAAGTAGTAGGCGGTGCGACCATTGCCGGTGCCACAGTCAGCATGGACCAGAGCAGCCAGGACGATGGAATTTTGGTGCGGCAGCATGACCTCGAGCGAGAAGATGTGGAGTTGGATCCCAGCACTGTGATCGTCGAGGAGCTTGCCCGAAGAGCCGAAGCACGCGGCAGTGACATCAGGCTCGACACTTTCGAGGCGATGCGTCCAGACCTGTGGCCCAGGCGACCTGTGAGCGTGGCCCGCTGGACCTGGAAAGCTACTGCGATCTGGAAGTGGAAGCACCCCTCCCATATTACCGATCTGGAAGTGAGAGCCACCCTGGGGGCCCTGCGATGGCGCTTCAGGTCCTGTCATCACCTACGTACATGTTTCTGCCATTTGATGGATTCTCAAGCCGGCCTGGGAGTGATCACGCCCGGCTGCTCATCATCTCATTTGCTGCATTTAACAGTAGTCCGACGCATTGGCGCCCTGACCCTAGCTGCTCTTGCTCGCCCAGTGCATGGCTACGCGGAGACCGACCGCAACCCCGCGGACAACCCGTCGAGGGGCGCGGCGGCGACAGGCGATTGACAACATGCCGGGGCGGGTTCAACGTGGGGTGCGAGCAGCTCAGGATCAGGCTACACGTCGGCAACTTCGAGCCGTGGTTGGGCATCTTTCTCATAATCTGGTTCAGCCGCGTACACTTGAGGTTTATCTGAATGCATTGCGACATTTCTCAGAATGGGTATTAAGGAGAGGTCTCTCGCGGTCAGGAGGCGCCGACCACGTTGATCAACTGGACCTGCCGGTGGCAGACTGGACTGGACTGAGGGTCGCCCTCAGGGCCTGGCAGGCAACACGCTCTCGGCTGTGCAGTTGTTCTTTTTACGTAAGAAACGCATGCTGCCCACCTCGTGGAGGCTGCTGCGCGCCTGGCAGAGACTGGAGATGCTGCAGCGTGCGCTGCCGATGCCCGAATGCGCGCTGACAGCCATGGCGGCCACGGCGCGCGGCTGGGGACGCAATGACATAGCGGCCCTACTGGCCATCGGCTTCGCGACCTTCCTGTGGACCACCCCAAGGTGCTCACGCTGCGGCGGTGGCAGATCGCTATCGACGAGGCTCACGCCAGGATTGTCGTGGCGCTCCCGATCACAAAAAGCGGCCTTCGTTTTCATCGGCAGGAAACGGCTGTCCTTGAAGATGCTTCGGTGACCCGATTGATAGCCGATTGTTTCGTCATCTGCCTGCCGACCAGTTGATCTTGTCAAGCAGCGTCAGCGATTTCAGATATGTCTTTGAGCAGCTGTGTGCTGCAGTAGATTGCCGGCAATTCCAATTCAAGCCATACAGTTTCAGACGAGGGAGGGGCCACGTCATTTTTCCGTCGCACTCGTAACAGGCCTGCCCTTGTAGAGAAAGGGCGCTTGCAAGACGCGCCGACGGCTCGAATCTATTTGACCGATGGCAAGCAGGCTCTCTCAGAAGATCACACGTCAGCCGCCAGCCTAGAGAGGCTAACCTTCTTGGGAAGCCTGCTGGCCTATGACGCGGCCCCCCGCCCCCTGCGGTGGCGCCCGGGCTGTTTCCTGGCGGCCGCTGGCGGCCGCTCTGAAAGGCCCCGGTGTCCCGCGGAGGAGCCCCGGGGACCGCAGGCTTCGCGCGGCCTCGCATCGCCCTGGAGGAAACTCGGCCGCTCGGCGCTGGCGGCGCTGGCGAGAGGCAACACGGGGCGGCGTGTTCAACGGGGCTCAACCGCCCCAGGAGTGGGCCTTCGAGGCCCCCGCTCGACGATCCCCCAGCGGAAGCAGCGCGGCATAAGAGAGAGTGGGCCCCAAGCAGTGAGAGAAACAGAAACCCATGAAATGCATGTTGATTGTTTCGTCTCTGGCGGGCGCCTCTCGCATGCGCCCGCGCCGCGCTGCCGCCTCGCCACCGGCTCTTTCTTTCCTACCCTCGAGCCACCCTTGCAATGGGAAGAGCTCTTGGGCCCTCTCGGCCTCGTCTTGCCTCGTCGTGGCGCCCGGGCATTTTCCTGGTGGCCGCTGGCGGCCGTGCTGAGGGGCCCTGGTGTTCCGCGGAGGAGTCCTGGGGGCCACAGGCCTCGCGCGGCCTCGCCTCGCCCTGGGGGGGCTCGGCCGCTCGGCGCTGGCGGCGCTGGCGAGAGGCAACACGGGGCGGCGAGTTCAATGGGGCCCAACCGCCCCGAGAGCGGGCCTTCGAGGCCCCCGCTCGACAATCCCCCGGTGGAAGCGGCGCGGCATAAAAGAACGTGGGCCCCAAACAGTGAGAGAAACATGTCATTTCCAATCACCCAAACTGTCTTTTGTTTTCCTTGGTGCGCATTTGACGCGTCTGCCCCCATGCATTCTTACATGGATTTGGCAAGTGCTGCCCACGCGCCTCAATGTAAAACTCAGAACAGTTTTGCGTTCCGGTGCGCCGTGTACGCGCCTGGCTTCTGTCTGTCTGTCACACATGTGGTCAAATGCTTTAACATCGCCGACGTGGAGCCAGTTGGTCCGCATTCGATCTGCCGTCTTTCTCGGCAACGGCAAGCCCGAACAATGAATGCGACATAATTGAATGGATTCGCGCGCTCCTCCATTCCCCATTTTCGTCGACTTGCATTCGGCGGGTAACGCATTCCGGAATATACGATACGGGATGCGACACTTGGGAATAATTGGCGCAAATGCATTATGGGAGCGGCGCATTGCTAACGACACTCTCAACGGGCATTTTGGGAGATACTTGCAAGAACGACCTATTGACAATGTGTCGCAAATTGCCGCTGCAAGTCGCACGATTGAGAGAATAACTTTCGCTATCGCGATCGGGCCCTTCAAAAACCCTGGCGTTCGACCCATATGAACACGCGCGTTACCACGACTTGGGCCACGCCCATCACTTCCCAACGCTTCGCCCCGGCACCCGCGAAGAAGACCAAACCGGGCCCCTCACCGACCGACTACCTTCTCTACGGGACTCACACAGGGATCGCCCGACTTTCCGACGGGCGGCGGCACGTCGACGGAGTGGACATACGACAGGAAATCAACATCCAGGTGCGAACGTCGTCAGAAATGCATCAGGTGACCGTTCCTACGCATCTTGACGCAATTACTGGCCGAAATGGTACACAGATTTGCTGGGGCTGGAAAGAGAATCCGCGCTTGGACCTTATTTCTTCTGCTGCCGCGCGTGCCACTGGATTCCATCTCGCACGGAGGACAAGCAAAAAGGGGGGCGGGAATTGCGGAAACGTGTTGCGCTCTTCGATGCGGCCGATCGGGATGAATTACTTCACCCAGGCCCGGAACAGCGTTGCGACGGAGCGGGAACAATGATGGACCCCCAATGGCAACGGCACGACGGACGCAAAGACGATATCGAAAACTATTTCGGTGGCACGCAAAGGGGGACTGAGCCACGCAGCCCGAAATCCTCTTTTTCAAAAGGGCTGGCCCCAGGAACGCGGGCGACTTATGATGAATTCGTGGACCCCGCGCTCCGGCCAGATTAGCGGGGGACAGGCCGCCCCCGCAGCGTCGGGGCTTTAGCTCCACCCAGCGGCACACTAGCGGCCCTGCGAGGAGCCGCGGCGGGCTAAAGCCCCACAAGAGGCCTGGACTGCAGCTGGTCGGGCTCAACGCCAACGCATGGTCGACTGCGATTGACTACGTCGACGGGGCCGCCGACATCGCCCCACACCATATCTTCTTCCTGCGAGAGCTTCGACTCCCACCAGACTGGCGTGACGAAGTGGCCGCGTCCTGTTTCGGGCGCAATCTCATTGCCGCGTTCAACTCCTCAGCAGTTGGGGATGGTGGAGGAAGGAGCGCAGGGGTTGGAATCCTTGCACCACGAAATATCGGCCTCACAGTCTTGGATGGAAAGAGTGCCTACGACACGTCACCACCAGGATCTGAGGGTAGAGTTGCAGCAGCATGGACACCGGCAGGGCAGGCTGGAGGACTCATGCTCATCAGCGCATATTTTTGGACCAACGAGGCTTGGACGATCAGGAACCTCTCCATCCTCGACGCCATCGGCGACCTCATAGTCTCATACGGCATCCCCTGGGTGCTGCAGGCCGACTTCAACAATGACGTCCAGTCGCTGATCGACACTGGCTGGATAGAAGACGTATCAGGAGTTGCACTGGTTCCAGACGGACCTACGCGCGCTGGGATGGGAGGTGGCCGAACGATCGATTACTTCATTGTTGATTCCACTATCGCTGGGGCCTTTGGACAGGCCACGGTCCTGGACAGCGCCACCTTCCCGCACTCACCAGTCCAGATCACGCTGGGCCGCAGCATTCGAGTCAAGCATGGTTGGAAGCTCTCTCGTCCGAAGCCCTTTCCACTGCACCGGGTGCCCGGGCGCGTGCCCGAACCACCTGCGCGGCCAGAGTTTGAGCAACACGTGAATTGGACGGACGAGGACATGCACTCCAAATGGTTGTTATTCTCAAGGCCGGCGGAGCGTGAGTTGGTGGATATCTGCCAGGTCGGCGATCCCACGGCTTACTGTGGCCGAGGAGACTACCCTCGATGGATACGACCCCCCCTGGCAGGGCCACAGCCCCACGCACGGCCTCGAGGGACACCTCAGTCGCGTTGCTGGCGATGGATTGCAGCCCGTGCCAGCGATATCGTCTCCATATCGCGAGCGGCGCTGTCGGCGCGATCCTGGGCCCCATTCAGGGCCAGGTGGATTAACTAACCTGCAGCGACCTGCACTAGTGGGATCGCATCGATGGTTTCCACCACTGGTGAGAGGCCGCCAGAGCTACTCCGACGTTTGACGGTCATGCTACAAGCTGACTATACCATAAACAGCTCGGCCCTCGACATCGCTCCCGTCATGGAGCTGCAGCGAGAGGCCCAGCGAGAAGCCCAGGTCATAGAGAGGGCCCAAGCTGCAGAACGGTCCAAGAGCTGGAGATCCAGACTCAAGGATGCATCTCGAGGAGGTGCAGGATACATACACCGACTCACCAAGTGGGCGACACCACCGATTGCAGCACAGAAGAATGGACTCACCACCTTTCAATTGGAAGACCCGCAGATGGCTGCTGACGTCGAGGCGGGGTCCTGGTCCAGGGCGCGGCAAGGCCATGGGTCCATCAGCGCAGGCACTCCGCATCGGCAGTGGGTACATATTGAGTACGACCACAGTATGCTAGAAGGTATCGCCAACCTATCGCCAGAACGTTTGCGTTCAATTTGTCGGGCATTCAAGCCACACACACTGGCATCGGCATCGACTGCTGGCACCCTCGCTGGTGGAGTTGAAGGCCCACTCGGGCCGCGACCCCGATACCCTCGTCGGCCAAGACCGCCTCGACGTCCTGGGCAATGCGCAGGCGGACCTCCAGGCTAGGAAGGGCGCGGCCCTCCACGGGCTCCCCGACGGACTGAGGCAGCTTTGGCAGCAGCGGTCCAAGGACTCTACCAGCATTTGCAATTTCGTTGCCGGCATGACTATGCATGTTGGCACGTTCAAGGACACCACTGGACGGCAGGCCCAGGTTCGGAGTGGGGTCCGATATCGGAGGCGCGCTCGGGAGGGACCTCCCCCTGGGACCCGACCCCACCACCTTACTTGTGACTGCAAGGCGTGGAGGTGTCAGCAGCGCGGCCGCTTCTCGGGCACCACTCAGGGGATGCGCGCCTTTTTTCGCACCCCCTGCAGGAATGCTCACTCCAGAGTGGCCCGCTTCGCGCTGCCCGCCAGGACCGCGCCTGGGCCATCCAGCCGACAGCACGTTCTCATGCGCGCTGGAGGTTTTGTGTTATGTTGCAATTGCGGGGTCTTTTCGAGTGGACGGGCCAGGAAGCTGCGCCTGCCCTGCGAAGGCGAGCCTGCCAATGCGCAGGCAAAGTGTCGCCGTGGAAAGCTGCTCAGGGGAGAGAACCCGTACACAAGTCAAAGACTATGTGACGGGGAGGCTGCCCCTCTCCCACCCTCCGAGCAGCGGGAGGTGCTGGCGGCGCTTCAGGCCCGCTAGCGCTGCACTTCGACCTCGGTGAGCTGCGGTGCGCCATCGGTGGGTTCGCAAACAAACAAACTTCTCCGACCGACCCTCGACCGCACATCGCTGGCCCATGCTGCAAAATTTGACCTTGACTTGTTTGCGACAGTGCTCCGGCAAATGAGACGAGGTCTCAGCGGAGGCTCGTGGGGGAACCGCTACGAGCATTACAACAGCATGGACGACGATTCTTCGTTCCAGCTGGCGTGCGACAGCATCCACATATGCTGAGAGCGATCCGACGCTGACTGGGGATTGGGTGTTACGGAAGGGACATGCATGGCCATGCGAAGATGACAACAAACGAGAATTCACGCTTCAATGCACGGCAGACTTGGAAGCTATCGGCACGGCGGCAAGTGTTCATGGAAGCGGGCGGTCAAGTCCCAGACCGCAGCCTGGAACGACTGCTACAGCAAACGCGCAATCCGATCCCGCGAGGAGACACGCGACGACTTGACCTCATCGTCCCGTGCCTCAATGTGGCGGGGGGGGTGCCGCCAATTTGCGACATCAAGGTAGTCTCCCTTATCGCGAGATGGGGGGGCCCACGACCATACATGGACTAGCGATCAACCAGGGAAGTTATTAGAAAAAACAGACAAGGAGAATAACGATACATACCACTCAGCACTTCTTACAAGTTTGGGCCCCCTTTTGATGCCTAGGCTGTGAAATCTTTGGGGAATGGGGTCCGAAACCGATCGGCTTGGTACCTGCACTCGTTCGGGAAAAATGCCGTTACCTCCCAAGCAGAAGACGATGGGGTACGACAGTGGGGTTTCTGCATAAACTTTTTTCTACAATCCATGGCGCACGCCGTAATCCACAAACATGCCGACTTACAAATGACTCCATTTGAACCCGAGACGAGCTTCTTGTGGTCGCCTAGGGGCGGCCATCCTCCCTCCTCGTCGTCTCCCTCTTCCTCTTGCTCCTCTTCCTCCCCTTCCTCCTTTGGCGCTGCTGAAGCGCTATCATTTTCGGTTGCGACCTCGGCTAGCTTTTCGCGTTTGGGTTCGACCGTCGTCTTCGTTACTAAAACAAAACACGTACGGATCATGATTATCGTTGATCCCGATGTGCTTGTTTGGGAAACATATGGAAATCGGTTTCCTCAATCATCCGATTACGTGCTGCGATGTGACCAATATCATTGACCAGCGTCTTTTCCAAGAGTGAAGATGTTTTTTCCCCTCTCTCCAGCGCCCCAGCTTCGGACCGGAAGATTTGGCAAGCGCTGCGCCCCGAATTTGAACACAGGTGAAACGAGAGATGACGCGGCCGACGGGCTAAGCAGCGTCAAAGGAGGAGGAGAGGAGGAGGAGGAGGAGAAGGAGGAGGAGGAGGGCACTGCCGCTAGGCCTGCCGACGGGCCCGGGCTCACATGACCTCCAGCTCGTCCAGTGGGCACGTTGGTTCCAAGTGGGTTATGGGTAGGTCTGTATATGTATGCATGACCATATCCGCCACCGACCGCTGCATTGCCATTCCTAGCATAGCCCACCATCTATGTAATAAGCCCAACGACGTGCCCCGTCGGATGGCTGCCGGCAGAGCCCGGCACCGTTCACGAGCTAGGGTGGGGACCAGAAACACACATTGGCGACTCCACCTCCCATACACTTCCACCCCCAGAGACTGTAAGGAGCCCAATCCTGTCGATCGTACGTCGGCATACGTTGTGTCATTGTCGCGCTCCGTTCTGCCCAACAATTGCCCTCCTGGTTTGCTGGCGCCGGGTCTTGGAGCAGAGTTTCCTTTGATAAGTGATATGATTGTGACATCACAAAATAATGGTAATCCACGCTCCACGTTCAGTCCTGGCACGATGAGGTCCAGACGTCTCTGATCGTGCGCAGGCACGGGCACATGCGTATGGGCCAACATACGCTCGACATTTCTGTCTGGTATCAGACCGCCGGCTTCTGTGAAGACCTGCCTCCAAGCTACCACCAAGGCTGTATGCCGAGCATTCAGTCTGCCGTGATGATTCGTGGTCATCATAGAATGCCCATGTGGGTCAGCTCCGTCGTAGCGTACACAATACCCACCCGGCGACGAATAGCACATGACATTTGTTTGTTATCCAAAGCGAGGCTCGTAGTGGTAGGACACACGGTTAGCCATATTGTTGCATAAGGTCCCATAGCGGAGTAGATCCGTGTTTTGCCCATGGTCGCAGCGTTGGCCTTGGCTGTCGGTCTCCCTCCCAACTCTTGTATAACATGACGGTGCGCTCTGTGCTCCACAGGGTCGGATGCGTGGAATTGCCATCCATGCGTCCACTCTCCAAGAGCCATCGGTTGTTCTGGTGGTGGGGGGGGTCTCTCACCCGCTGCCACCTGGCTCCAGGAAGCACGTCCCGCCCATCCGCTGTCGTCACACGCTTTGCCAGCCCGTTCTGCTTCGACCAGGCAGACTGGGCAATTCGGGATTCCATCCACAGTTTCCCCCGATATCGTATTGAGATGGTCCAGGATTTTTTGCCCAATGATTGGGAAAACACGACTGAGGTCAGGGAGTCCGCCCAACTAGCCCAGTAAGCCGCTGGGGCGAGTCGTGAAGAGTTTCGTAAGCCCAGCCCGGCATATCTGAGCGGGAGTTGCGCTTGAGCGACCCACGTATTGAATGAAATGCCGTGCACGACGTTGTCCCAAGTTTCTGGTCCTGGGATTCCGAAGAGTTCCCTAAACGTGCGAATAACGTTGGCGTCGTGCGTTTGCGCTGCGCTCAGCGACTGGTTCGGTGGGGTTGTCCGTAATAGGTGATTGAGCCGCGGCACTGCACAGTAGTAAAGCAGGAGCCACGCCATCTGCAGCGAAGGGAGCTTAGGTAGTAGTTTCAATAGAAACTGTCCACGTATGCATTAGTCTTGATGTGATGTTCTGAATTAGGCCGGCTTGTTTTCCGTTTTCCAAAAAGTGGGGACGATAAATACCATGGTCGGAGCTGGCGCCTCGGCGTGTGCGCGCTGGGGAAAGAAATCTCGATGTTTATTTCCAGACAAACGCAGTGCATGATGAAGTGAACGTCTTGACTTGGATGGACACGGCTGCGAATACGATGGCGTTGCAGAGGAGGTAGGAAGTAAGAAAACAGCGGAAGAGGAGGGGAGAAAAGTGCAGGGGAAGAGGAGGAGAAGGAAGAGAAAAGGAAAGACAAGGATGAGAAGCAGGAGGCAAGAGGGAGGAGGTGGAGGAGAACAAACAAAGGAAATGGGAAGATAAAGGATGAAGAGGAGGAGGAGGAGCGGCACATTGCCGGTAACATAGCGTAACGGCCCCCGACATCTATTGAAAGATAGTTCGGCGTAATATCTGAAACAGTGCGCTCTTCTGCTCCTCTTTCAGCTTTTTTTTTTTTTTTTTTTGTTTATATTTGTATTCTTTATGTTTCGCGTATCCCCACCAGCCCATCTCACAACAGCAACTCTTGCGAAGCATGCCGACAGTCGGTGTTTTTGTGTGTGTGTGTGTGTGTGTGTGTGTGTGTGTGTGTGTGTGTTGTGTGTGTGTGTGTGTGTGGTGTGTGTGTGTGTGTGTGTGTGTGTGTGTGTGTGTGTGTGTGTGTGGTGTGTGTGTGTGTGTGGTGTGTGTGGTGTGTGTGTGTGTGTGTGTGTGTGTGTGTTGTGTGTGTGGTGTGTGTGTGTGTGTGTGTGTGTGTGTGTGTGTGTGTGTGTGTGTGTGTGTGTGTGTGTGTGTGTGTGTGTGTGTGTGTGTGTGTGTGTGTGTGTGTGTGTGTGTGTGTGTGTGTGTGTGTGTTGTGTGTGTGTGTGTGTGTGTGTGTGTGTGTGTGTGTGTGGTGTGTGTGTGTGTGTGTGTGTGTGTTGTGTGTGTGTGTGTTGTGTGTGTGTGTGTGTGTGTGTGTGTGTGTGTGTGTGTCCGCTTGCCCCCACATATCTCCCCTGTTCCTCTTTCCTCCCGCCTCCTTGTACATCCTCCTTGTGGGGGGAGCGGGAGAAGGATGAGGCGGAGGAGGAGGGAGAGAAAGCGGTGGGAGGCAAGAGGGACTTAGCGGAGACGACGACCATAACAATGATCCCAACAACGACGACACACCTGACGACGACGACGATATCGACCGCAACGACGACGACGACCACAACCGCGACGACGACGACGACGTCGACGACGACGAAGGCGGCGAAGGCGGCGAAGGCGGCGACGGCGACCACAACCACGACCACGACGACGACGACGACGACGACGACGACGACGACGACGACTGGTGGGAGTCGTTGGGGACCCTCGTGGTGTGAGTCCTTCGGCCCCGTCGTCCTTGCGTGAGTCCTTCGGGACCTTATTCCTGGTGTGAGTCGTTCGGGCCCCTCGTCCAGGTGTGAACCGTTCGGGCTTCTCGTGGTTCGAGTCGTTCGGGCCTCTCGTCTTGGTGTGAGTCTTTCGGGCTCTTCTTCCTGGTGTGTGTGAGTCGTTCGGGCTTTGCGTCCTGGTGTGAGTCGTTCGGGTTTCTCGTGGTGTGAGTTGTTCGGGCCCTTCGTCCTGGTGTGAGTCGTTCGGGCCCCTTTTCCTGGTGTGAGTCGTTCGGGGTCCTCGTAGTCTTCGTCCTGGTGTGAGTCGTTCGAGCTCCTCGAGGTGAGAGTCGTTCGGAGCCCTTCGTCCTGGTGTGATTCGTTCGGGCCCCTCCTCCTGGTGTAACTCGTTCGGGCTCTTCGAGGTGAGACTCGTTCGGGGCCCTCGTGTGGAGGTTCTTTGGATCTTTTTGGAGTGTTTTCGGGGCCTCCTGGCGGCCCCAGAGACTTCTAGGAGCGTCTTGGGTGCCTTGGGGGAGCCTCTTCGGGCTTCTTGGGTGCATTTTGGGGGCCGTTTGGTGAGCCTTGGAGGCCTATTCGTCATTGGCGGGTGTTTCCGGTGAGCCTCTTGGGCGCCTCTTGGGGGCCTCTTGAGACCTTCTTGGAACTTCTTGGGAATCTTCAAAGAAGATCTGGGAGGAATCTTGGGGCCATTTGTTAGGCGTCGAGCACAGATGGGGCGAGCACTTTTCTGCATCCGCCTGTCGAAGCCAGAATCCTCGCAGGATATAGAATTTTAACCTTCCCAGAAATCCAAACAGACCCCTCTGAAGACCCACGGGGCGCCCTCTCCAGGCTTAGAGGGGAGGGGTGGGGAGAGGGATAGAAAGAAAAACCCGTCCTCGAAAGGGAAGAAGAGAGTTTCAGACTAGAGCGGATTCTCTAAAACACTCACGCTCAAAAGTCTGGTGCGATTTTTCCTTTTCCTTTTCTCCAGCCTTGTTATCTTTTCTTCCGGCTTACAACGCATTTTTTTTAATTTGTTTTCCCGTTCTGGTTTTTCATTTCGTTTTGCGTTTGATCTGGGGTTTCAAATGCAAACGATTAGCTGTTTTTCTTCCGACAAATTCAAG
>CAUYUJ010002224.1:1550317-1571618 GCA_963575745.1 Prorocentrum cordatum | reverse complement strand
CCCAAGAGCAGCCCGATCTCCCGCATCGGGCAACAACACCATGGAACAAAAAAAGACAAATTTCGGAAGCACGTAGATATAATGGAAGGTCGACAACTTACGCATAGAAACCATTTGGCGGCGTGGAACTTTAGCCACACTTGCACACGAAAAAACAAAATTGTTCAATACGGGTAACGTTACAAATGCACAGCCTTGCACGAATAGTCTAACCTCTTCATGGAGGCTGCCCGGGTGCCACCTCGACACTCGGGGTAATCCTGAGGGGGGCTCAAGACTCCCCCAAAGAGCCTTTAAGAAAATCGATCCCAACTGGGCCCGAAGAAGAATACCGCAAATCAAACGGAATCATGCATCACAAACGAGAACCACCATCTGCCCACCCAACCTGGACGTCAGGCCGTCTTGGACCGTAGCACATATCTGGTACCCTCTTGGGGTCTTTTTGGGAGCATTCCTCGGGCTCTCTGGCAGGATTCCTCGGGCCTTCCATCTCCTCCTCCTATTTGGGCCCTCTGGGAGCATTCCTCGGGCTCGCTTACAGCTTTCCTGGGATCCTCGGGGAGTTGGGGTTCCTCCGAGCCATCCGCGGCGGCATTGGGACGCCTGGCGGCGCATGTCACTGCATTCCAGAGCATGCCGATGAATCTCGGAGCTTGCCCTGCCGCTCCACCGGCGCGATGGCGCACGCGTGCGTTGTGGCGTTGCCACCTTCGCAACCCGCGTTTGGCGTTCACCGTGACGAGCGCAATCAGTGAGCGCGCCTGTCTGTCACCACAATCGTGCGGAAAAACTACACTCCGGGAAACCACGCTGGAGGCACCAAGTACCTTCGGCTGTGGGGGGCTCCGTGGAAGATCCCAAACAAGGATCTACCCAGACCAGATTTATCCCGGTAGGTGTGCTGAATCAAATCTTATGCTGCCAGCGTCAAGCAACAACGGGAGAGCATTGCTAAAAATACCCTTTTTCACCAACATTTTCTCTCCGTCCTCCTCCAAACCATCTTGTTCTATGACGTCGACCGCACCTACCAAAACATGGTGATCGTTTGGCAAGAACCATATTGTATGCCAACCAATCCAAACTTCAAATGCTTCTGAATTTGACGATCGAAATGGGGACACAATACGGTATAGATTCAAACTGGGACAAAACTGTTGAAATGAATCTGCACGACAATGGTACGGTATCGAAGCCGTTCAAGCAAGTGCAACAACCAATACACTTTGGAGATTTTTACACAACAGAAATTACAAGGCGGCTGGGCGAAGCAAAACAACTTTGTCAAACATTTGGAAACATTCTGGAACCACATAAATAGCGATCGAAACCGCCAGATCAGCTTATTCGAAGCAACGGCGGAACCACAATTATATGACTCAGAGGCGCTATGGCTAAATATTGCAAGCGGACACGCATTGGATTGCAAACTATAGCCTTCGAAAAACACATAACATAAAACATCGCATCACTCTCGCATCTCCAACGCAACCGTTTTGGGGATAACACGGGCGGAACCGTTGAATGAGACATTATGGAAGAAACAGCTGCAATCTTACGTAAGAATATCGCGAGTGCCAACAGACGACTTGCATAAACTATCGTTTGTTAGCCACGGAGGTTCCACGAGGCAGTGGCGCACGAATCGAAAGAGGGGCTGGCCCAAGTTGCAATGGGCAGATTGCAGCTTGATGCAGAGAGAAGAAGGGGAACTATGCGTGAGAGCTTTGCATCTATTTCGTCGCATTGCAAGTCGCTTGGACGCGCCATGGCACACAAAAATCGACCTCTCATCTTTTCACCTTCATCGCAGAGCGTTTGGCGGACTTCAGCCTTGGCGCGTTTGGCGCTCGCCTGCTTGCTGCTTCCTTGCCCCAGGCGCGCATGTGGCGCGTCGGTGCTCTCTCGCATGCGCTCGGCATGCTCGCTGTCCACACAGCCCGCAATACCCCTACAAAGCAGGAATGCTGCGCAGGCCTGTGCCGAAGCGCCATGCTGGCGCATGGCTTCTGTCTACCCCCCGCACGCATCGAGAGTTGCATGTGGGGCCCACGATAAGAACATGTTGGGCTGCTTTACCCATTGCTCTCCAAAGCTTCCGAGCCCGCAGGCGCCACTGGGCAAAGAGTCTGGTGGCTTGCCGATCCCGTCTGCCGGGCTTCCCCCAGATGAGCTTCGTCAAAGCGATTCTCTGGGCAACTGCACGACACGAGGAATAACTCATGCTCTGTTCATGGATACTTGCGGGACGACATGCCCTGTCAGACGAAGGATCTGCAAGTATGCTGTGACAAAGGTATACAAGTTTATGGACATGCTCATTACAAAGAGGGGTGCGATCTCAAAACGATGTCTTCAGATGGCTCCAATCGATCAACGAACCAGTAGGACATTCAAGTAGAAGGCATTGCATGGGCCGCACATCCCAGTCCTGCGGCAAGCGGCAACCTCATTGACACGCTCGCTGGTCTTCGAAAACGCCTTCGTCGTAGCTATCAGATTATGCCAAAATCATCCGATACGCTGACTACTTACCGCATGCACTCCATCAACGCATGAGCATGTTGTCGCCTGGGGCCTAGGCATCCTATCCCAGCCTTACAACACCATCCAACACCCACTGGTCCACAACTACGGGCTTATGCGGCGACTGCACGGGTCTTGATTGGAACACCACTTGTACCACCTTCTGACTGGATAGGCGCATTTGGATGCCATGCAACTGGCAGCTCAACGCTTACAGAAGACATGCCAAATATGAACGGGGCGTCACATTGCATACGCAAAGCAACTCGTCCGCAAGCTTACCCAATGGTCGACAAACATGTAATCGTCACATGCCGCATGGGACAGGCATGAGGGAGCTTGCGAAGAAGCCTCGAGCTTGGAACTTGCTCTTGCTCTTGCCTTGCCCTCTCCTCCACCCCATTTCGGATGGAAATCCAGCGCACCTTGGGTCGGGGACACGCTTGGCACCACCCGAGAACGGGAGGGGGCGGCTCGGACCGTGCCCCCGGCCCCACGGTCAGTCTGGCAGCGACCTCTCGGCGGAGTCTGCCCAGAGCAGCCTCAGCAGCTCCTCGGACGCGGCAACCATACACCACCACCGCTGGGCCCCGGGATGGTACACACACACAACCACCTGGCCGTCACCAGAAGGGGGTCTGCACCACCCGCCCTGGCCATAGGAAAACATGGTGTATGGCTGCCTTTCGTGTAAGATCCTTTCCCACCGCCCGCACCGTGTCGGACTCCGGGTGAGCCTGCATGGCCCGCTGCACGGCCTTCCAGCCGCCGCCGTCAGCAATTATCCGCCGCCGCCGCCGATTGCTGTCGTTGCCCCGTCATCGTCGGCGTCGTCGTCTGCGTCGTCGCCGCCGTCGCCGTCGTCGGCGTCGTAGGCGTCGCCGCCGCCGATCGTCGATCGTCTTCGTGGCCTGCACTCCGCCCGAGGAGCTGATGCTGGCGCGGCTGCCCGCGTGCCTGTGGAGGAACAGCTCTCGGCACAGACGTACACTAAGACGAAGCCACAACTGGGACAACTCCAGGATCTCAGAGTTTCGGACGCCGCAGCCGTTCCAGAGCGCTCCAGAGCGCTCTGGAGCAGCCCCGCTCAAGAAACTTTCGGCGGTCCGCGCGGATCTCTTGGATCGGCGCTGGATCCCTTGCAGCGCCTCCGTCGCAGTGAACCTCCGAGAGTTATGTTGGCGCAATTGCCTTTTATTCTTTGACTCAGAGGCAACGTTAGGAGGGACCCGCTGAGGGGGGGGAACATCGATCTGGAATCGGCAACGCATCCCCGATAGATCGGCGATTGGCCTCCGATAGCGAGTCCGCATGCTCATGGGCGGGGTGGGCTGTCCAGCCCCCATCGGAAGGCCGATGCAGCCCCGGTGAGCGTAGCCCCTCTTAGTAGGAAAACCGGCATCAACATCATTTCTCAGAACTCCGCGCGGATTTCTTGGATTTGCGCTGGGCCTCCCTCCCTAGCGCGCGCGGAGAGCGCCAGGGGCGGCGCGGGAAGCGCCGCCATGAGCCCCCTACGCAGATCTGAGAACTCCGTGCGGACCTCACAGAATTTATATCTATGCATCTTTTGCTAGAGGGTTAATGCTGCCCCCGAAATTGTCGTTCGTTCCTCGATGTCTGGTCAAATTGTACATGGCCTCTCTCAACGCTGCCCCGCAATTTCTGGCTCCCCGGCGGCTGTTCGGGAATATCTGGGCACCCCGAAAACACTCTCGACTACTCACACTCGATGGAAGCCATCCCGGGTTTCGAAAACGCGCGGCAACATCAGAGAAATTGCGACAACTGTTGAAAACAGCGATGTCGTTGTTCCTCCTCGCGGCCTGGCAAGGTTTTCTTGTTAAGAAGGAGACAGCGCGACCACAACACTTCACCCGACTCGGCCTCGACCGCTGTTCGAATCAAGGGGTCGCCAGGCAAACCGGGAACACCGCGCGAGCCGACCTGCGACGGGCAAGCACGTGCGCTGAACCGAGGCCTGCAGGATGGGCGAGCGTGCCGCGTGCGGAGCGAGAGGGGCTGGACGAGCGGGAAGGAGCGAGCGCAGGGGCCTGGCCAAGTTGTACAGGGCCCCGAAGCAATGGTCCTGCACCCGGCCAGCGCCCGCGTGCAGCCTCATGGCCCCCAGGGCGGCGGGCACGGCGCCGGCCGCGGCAGCCAGCGCCTGCTCCTCGCGGGCAGCGGCGGCGGCAGACGACGACGCGGGGCAGCGAGAGGGCAGGACGAGGCCAGGACAGGGGCAAGGTCGAGGCCTCGGCGGTTCTGGAGCATGAGCAGGGCGCCAGTCTCCTCGTGGGCGGCGGCGGCTGCGGCTCACGGCGGCGAGGGGCAACGATGGGGGAACGACGAAGCCAGGGCAGGGGCAGGGGCAGCATCGAGGTTCGGGCGGTTCTGGAGGATGCATCGGACGCCGGTCTCCTCGTGGGCAACGGCAACAACAAGGGGAGACCTCCTGACCCCTCAGGCCTTCTCCATCGTCCTCGATCACAACAAAATCCTCGACCATCCTCGACCCTCCTTGATCCTCCAGCCTCCTCGGCCCGCAGACGACGAGGAGGGGCGACGATAAGGGCTCCCCGGTGAGACGAAACCCAGACCGGGAAAACATCGGACCAGGATAAGTTGGGGATGAGAAGTATCGAGCCGGAATCGGCGATACATCGCCGATAGATCGGTGATAATTAGGCCCCGCACGCGTACGCTCTGTGGAGGGGCTACCAGGCCCCTATTTATACAATAATGTTGCACTACTCGCAAAAAAACAAATCGCAAATGGCCTGGACCTTGTGCGAGTAGGCACTTTGCGAGTAGCGTCACGCGCTCGGTAACTATTGACGCATGGGCGATTGGGGGTCGATGCATTCACCCTCTGCGCCTGTCCTCCCCCAAAAAATTGCCCACGGACGACGGCCTCGACGACGACGACGGTCACACTGCACATATGCCAGGGGTCCGCGCAGATTTCTTGCATCGGTGCTGGGTCCCCGTGGCGGCACCTCCGGCGCCGCCCCTGGCGCGCTTCGCGCGCGCCGATCCCAGAAACCCGCGCGGATCTCCGAATGCGTGTGTTTGCGCCATTTGATTTTCTTCGACCGACGACGCCGAGGCAGTCGCAGACGCCGACTCCGCCGCCGACGGCGCTGGCGGCGGCCTCATCGCTGGTGCAGAAGTTCGCCAACAGGGCGCACCCCTTGTACTGCACCAGCTCGGAGCCCCCGTGCCGGGCCATCGCCGCGATGGCGGCCTGCAGGCCCCCCTCGGCGATCTGCTGGCGCGCCTGCAGGGGAAGAGCGGAAAGGGCATGCGAGCATAAATTTTCGGATCCCCGTGCGGATTTTTCTCGGATCGGCGCGGGACCCCCACGACGGCATCCAGTCATCGCGTTGCGCAAGAAGCAAGGAACGGAGGCGTTCTTTCTGACCGCGGCGACACTTGGCCATGCATGTTGCGCCGTGATCCCGATCCACGGATCGGCCCGAACGCCAGGGCCCTTCCTGAGTCCAAGATTGTCCTCGTCTCAACGCCTGGACCCTTGACCAGGACCATTCCGTACGCCAGTGCGGGGCGCCGACACCTTCTGCCCGTGTACAGTCGGACCTGTTTAGGCCAGAAGAATATCCTTCAAGAACGTGCGAACCTCCGTCGACCAAAACAAACAGAACATCCGAGGGTGCCCTCACCAGGATGCACAATGACATCCAACGAACACGAAGAACACCGGGGTACCCTCCCCGAACCGACCTCGATCTTCTGCCTCGGCCCGACTGCAGCGCTCCTCCCTCCCCCGGGCGCCAGGGGGCTGTTCGCCAAGTGCGTCAAGGTCCCGGAGCAGTGGCCCTGCACGCCGGACGAGTCGGGGTGGAGGCGCATGGCCGCGACCACCCTGCCGACGCCGCCGCGCTCGGCAACCGCCTGGCACGAGTCGCTGTCCACGACCAGGTTCCTGATAGCCTCGCAGCCCTGCTCCTGGCCGGCGGCGCTCGCCAGCCAGGCGGGCGCGAGGGGGGCGGCCTTCCGAGAAGGCGGGGGGTGTCCTTGGGGGGAGGAGGCCTCCTCGGGGGGGGGGCCTGGGAGCTTCCAAGAGGGCTGCCCAGAAGTCTGGAGGGCTTCTAAGGAGGCCCCTTCCTGCGGAGGCGCCCCCAGCTTCTTCCTACGAGGGAGCGATCGCTTCTGGTTTGTTCTCATTCATCTGGTAGAAAAAAGGGCAGCGAGCCCCATCAACGGAGTGAGCGGCGGCAAGGCTGGACTTGCACACGCCACTGCAGAGATGATTAGGCCAGACGCCACAAACCAGAGTGCGAGCCAGAAGGGCAACATGAACAATCAAGCTGGGCACACTGACGCGACACTCTCGGATTATCCAAGCTACGAACGTCACGACACGCAAAGAAGAAGGCCCGGCAACGGTGCAGCGCCGAAAGACTCGGCAGTTGGATCGGCGATACATCGCCGATAGATCGGCGACAGGCCCCCGATAGCGAACCCGTACGTTCCTGGGCGGGGCGGGCCAGCGGGCCTCTAGCGGCGAGCAGTGGGTGATTCGGGGTCGATCTATTCCCCCCCCTGAGCCGGTCGCCCCCAAACGTTGCCCCTGGCAGTCGTGCCGTAACTCGGCTCTCCGGCGGCCGTTCGGGACGAGTCCCGTACCCCCGAAAGGCTCTCGACGAGGCGCAGCTGATGGAAACCACCCCGGGTCTCGAAGATGTGCGAGAACTTACGAGAGCTCTGGACAATTTCCGAAAACGGCGAGCCTATCCCCCAGCCACCCATCCCGCCTAACGTGGCCGCTGAGATGGGCCGTCCGCGCGCAGCGCCCTGAAGGCCCCTGCCTTGTGCTCCTGGCGCTCGCTGCGATGGGCCCCGGATCTCCTCCCCACAAAGAATGCGGGGCAACGATAGGGGGGGATTGGCATAGGGGGGGATGCATCGACCTGGATTCGGCGATACATCGCCGATAGATCGGCGATGGGCCTCCGATAGTGACTCCGCGCCTTCCTGGGCAGGTTGGAGCTATCGGGCTCCTATTGGCGATCAATGTGTGATTGGGGGTCGATGCATCCCCCCCTACGCCCACCCCACCCCCTATCGGCTGCCCCTAACAGAACAGCCTATCCAGCCCCGAGCGGTGCCCCCGATCTTAGAAGGCCGCCCACCGTCCACCTCACGACGCCTGCCTCGTGCGCGCCGCCAGTCCTGGGTGAAGGCGTCGGCGGGGTTCGCCGCCATGGCGGCCAGGAGCTGCTCCAGGATCGGCACGATGGGCGGCGGCTCCGCCGCCGCGGAGAGGCCGTGCCCGAGACGTTCGAGGAAGAAAAGGCGGCACCCATGAACTCTCGCAGAGCTCGCGATGATGTTTCTTGGATCGGCGCCTGGGCTCAAGGCGGGAAGCTGTCCACAGCCACCGCCTGTTCCCCCCCCAGGGCCCGAGCGTGTTCTTAACCACCGCCTGCCGAGGTCGGTCCCTGAAGCTCGATCACACAGGCGATGGTTATGGATACATTCCCGCCCTGGATGGGTCCCCCTGGCGGCGCCCCCGGCGCCGCCCCTGGCGAGCTCCGCGCGCCAGGGAGGGGGCCAGGGGGCGCCGATCCAGAACGCAAACCCGCGCGGGCCTCCGAAAATTGCGCTGTGCTTGTGCCGATATGACTTCTTCGAGGTGGCAAGGGCTTCGGGGCTGCGCGCAGACGGCCTCCCGCCCCCCCCCCTCTCCAGACGCAGGCTCGCCACTCAGGGCATACCTGGAGGGCCCCATCTGCACACCTGCACCAATCCTGGCCGGGCCCATCCAGGGCATTGGAGGAAAAATAAAAATG
Organism: Prorocentrum cordatum; assembly: GCA_963575745.1. Taxonomy (NCBI): domain Eukaryota; class Dinophyceae; order Prorocentrales; family Prorocentraceae; genus Prorocentrum; species Prorocentrum cordatum. Next base: position 1,563,273 of record CAUYUJ010002224.1, on the reverse strand, counting down.
ACCAAACCATGTTCAACAATAATCAAAAATAGTAAAAGTATCGTTCCCTGTTTTGTTTACTATTATTGAATGTTCCTCCTTTCGAGGGAAATGTCCGACGTAAATCCAGGGCACAGGATCGGCGTGTGCGCCCTCCTGGCTTGGCGACGGAGGCATCTGCACCCATCCTGGGCCCAGGACTGGCCTGGCCAAGATCGGTGCACATGTGCGGTGCATGTGCACCGTTGGCGCCCGCCGACTCTTGGGGCCCGCAAAAATGGAACGAACCGGGACCCGTCGCAAACGTGTTTGCGATCGCCTGAGACTCTGGCACAGGGCGGTCTCAACACTTCAGCCCTGGGGCCCGCGGATCACTTAAGCAAAGGCTAGCTAAGGAACGCCCCGAACAACTGGAGCCCTTGCTGAGCCCAAAGTGGCGCTGACCTCAACGTCGTGGCTGGCTCACTTGGGGAAAGCATCAACCTGGAATCGGATCGGCGATACATCGCCGATAGATCGGCGACAGGCCCCCGATAGCGAACCCGTACGTTCCTGGGCGGGGCGGGCCATCGGGCCTCTAGCGGCGAGCAGTGGGTGATTCGGGGTCGATCTATTCCCGCCCCTGAGCCGGTCGCCCCCAAACGTTGCCCCTGGCAGTCGTGCCGTAACTCGGCTCTCCGGCGGCCGTTCGGGACGAGTCCCGTACCCCCGAAAGGCTCTCGACGAGGCGCAGCTGTTGGAAACCACCCCGGGTCTCGAAGATGTGCGAGAACTTACGAGAGCTCTGGACAATTTCCGAAAACGGAGAGCCTATCCCCCAGAGCCCATCCACAGCGTGGCCGCTGAGGGGGGACGTCTGCGCGCAGCGCCCTGAAGGCCCCTGCCTTGTGCTCCTGGTGCTCGTGGAGGCCCTTGGCCCACTCGCCCAGGGCGGTGTCCGCCAGCGAGTCCAGCACCTCTCGGCGGGGGTTGCAAATCAGGGCAGGGTCGCGGTGACTGGGGGCGAACCGCCGAGCCCCAAGGCTCGCGGCGCCGGCGCCGCACCTAGACGCGCGCTGGGAGCCTCCGCATGTGCAGCCATGCGCCTCGGCGAGAGCAACCCCGCTGTCGGGCGGGTGGTCATGAGTGGGCGTGGCCGGGCGACTCTGGATGGCAGCATATCGGCGCGCGGGGGAGTCCAAGTGGGCGGGCGTCCCGGAGGGGGGGGGGTCGCGGAACGTGGCCCGAGACACGTGCGCGCACGGGTGGGGTGGAGGGGGGAGGCACGTGGCCCAGCAGGACGCGTTGGCCCTCGGGGCCAACGCGTCCAGGCCGCTCTCCAGTCCAGGCCGCGGCGCGCGGCGCACGGTGGCCTTCGCACCCCTGCGCGCAGCGCAGGGAGCTCTGGCGCCACTCGGGAGCGTTCGAGAGGGGGGCGTCCAAGAGGTGGGCTCGCGAATCATGGCCCGGGGCACGTGCGCCCCCCAGGGGGCGCGTTGACAGAAGAAGAGGGGGCCCTGAGATCCGGGGAGATATCATGGCCCCGGCCATGAGATCCCCCCCGCTCGCTAGTCATCAACCCCCGTCTTGGCGGCTGGGGCCCCGAAGTGTGACGCTCGGGCACACGCCAACATGGAGTACGGATCCGTGGATCTGGCACGTGGGCGCCAAATACACGCATCGGGGCGCAACATGAAATCAACGACGCCTGATTCTAAATGGAAACGGAACCCGTCTCTCATCCACGCGCCTTAATTCATGATTGCGTTTCCTCGAAAGACAAAGGTTCCAAAATGTAACGGGCCCTGCTGAGCTCTGGGGCTCCCCCCGGACGGGTGCTCCACTGAAGGGTACTCTCCAAAGTGACAACCCTTTTGACGGGATTCTAGAAGTACCCGTCCATGAGCACCCATTGCGGTTCCGCTGAGTTCCAGGAATCCCCCCGAGGACGGATTTCTCTTTTCTAAGAATTAGAGGGTCCGCGCAAATTGTTTTTTGGGGGCTGGCGCTGGACCCTCTCCCCCTGGCGCGCGGAGCGGACCAGGCGCGGCGCTAGAGGCACCACCAAGGGGGGGGGTTCAGCGCCGCTCCGCAAAAGCCGAGCGCACGTTTTGGAAGCCTCTGTGCGCTTGCTGCTCCTCCGGGGCCCCCGGGGAGTCAGGGTGACAACCCAGCTTCGCGCAGCGCGCCCCGCTATGCGCGATGACCTTCGCGCATCCGGCCCCCCCCGCCGCCCCCGCTGGGCACGAGGCCGCTCTCGGGCCAGACCGCGACTCCGGGCCGGAGGGGTCATGGCGGCACCGGGGGGCACCTCGTCGGGGAACCCCGGCAGCACCTCGGAGGAGCAGATGGTTGGCGGCGAGCGAGGGGGGGGAAGCGAGCAGGAGAAGGCCTTCTCAGAGGGCGGCGGGGCTTCTCCGAAACCCTCGCGCCTGCTGAGAGGCTTTCCATGTCTTCGGGAAGGGCTTAGAACACTGCTCAGAAGGGCCGGGCACTTTCGAGCCTTCTGAGAAGGCCCGCCCCTTCCCACTTCTCCCCCTCGCTCGTCGCCGAGAGGGGGCCGCCGCTACCGAGAGAGCCCACCAGGAGGGGAGCGCCGACCCCTGGGCGATGGCACGCCCGGGCGACATCCTGCAGTGGGTGTGGCTCGGGAGCGCCACCGCCCAGGGGGGTCGGCGCCCCCGGCGCCCCCTCCCTCCTCCCTCCTCCTCCCTCCTTCCTCCTCCTCCCTCCTCCCTCCTCCCTCCTCCTCCCTCCTCCCTCCTCCCTCCTCCCTCCTCCTCCTCCCTCCTCCCTCCTCCCTCCCCCTCCTCCCTCCTCCCCCCTCCCTCCTCCCTCCTCCTCCTCCTCCTCCTCCTCCCCCTCCCCCTCCCCCTCCTCCTCCTCCTCCCCTCCTCCTCCCCTCCTCCTCCTCCTCCTCCTCCTCCTCCTCCTCCTCCTCCTCCTCCTCCTCCCTCCTCGCTCCCTCCTCCCCGAGGGAGGAGGGAGGGAGAATGCGAGGAGCGGGAGGCGGGGGGCGGCTTTCGGCGGCACTGTTCGAGTCCGACGGATCTTTGATGCTCCTGGGTCCCGATGCCAGGCAAACACGCCCAGAGTGAGCAAATTGCAACGCCCGCAGGCTGCGACACCCGTGCCCTACCCTCACCAACCATCGATTCTCCTCAATCGGTGGGAGGCGGGGGTAGGGTTCGGTTGTCGCCACGTGTTCGACGGATTCCGAACCCTACGCCCGCCGTCCATCGAGTTGCCTGAATATAGTTGATCTGCGAGGGCAGGGCTCCCATTTCGTCGCCGAGCCCGGATCTCAAGTGTTTCCCCTTGGAACGCCGGGAGAACCTCGTCCTGCAGGGGCCCCACGGGCGCGCCCCGCGGCAGGCGCTGGAACAAGCGCCGCCACGCGGGCAGGCCGCGCCCGAAGCCGGGCGAGCCGCGGAGGCGCTGGAGGCGCCGCTGGGCACGCCGCTGGGCGCGCAAGGAGTCCTGGGAGGACGCCAACCACACGCCTACACCTGCGATCGGTGCATGCGGCTTCCTGGCTTAGGGAGAAAGGCATGTACACCGATCCTGAGCATGCGCTAGGGGGCTCCCAGATGGGGTCAGAGCAGGTGGGGTCGGAGGATCACGCCGCATGGTCAACTCATCGCCGATGCATCGGCGGCGCATCGGCGACGTCGGCGTGGAGAATCTCGGGCTCCACATCGACCCGCATTGCCGATGCATCGGCGAGGAATTGACGATCCTCCGCCCCCTATCTGCTCTGACCCCACCTGGGAGGCCTAGATGCAACTGTCCTGGCCGAGCTCATCCTGGACCCAGGATCCGTGTATACGGCCTCGTGGTTTGGGGAGAAAGGCATGTATACACGTATACCGATCCTGAGCATGCACTAGAGGGCTCCCAGATGGGGTCAGAGCAGATGGGGTCAGAGCAGATGCACCGATCCTGGCCAGGCTCATCCTGGACCCAGGATCGGTGTACACGGCCTCCTGGCTCGGGCAGGAAGGCACGTACACCGGCGCTGGGCCCAGGATCGGCCTGGCCAGGATCGATGTAGGCGTACACTTGGGGCCCTTCGAAATCCATCACTGTGGCGGCGTCCGCGGCCACCATCCTGAAGGGCAACGGCAGGAGGGGCACTGTCCGAGGAAGAGGTAATTACAGATACCGCTGCTCGCCCGGGAGGCCCTCGTCGCCACGGCTGGGTTCTCCTCGGAATCCTGGTCAGGATGCGCCCCGGGGCAGGTCCGGGGAGTGGCGGTACTGGTAACTGTTAATCGATTCCCCAGACATTGCCAGCAGATCGTCGACAGGCCCCCGATGATTACCAAGCGGCACGTTCCCGGGCGGGGCGGGGCATCGAGCCCCTAGCGGCGATGAATGGGCGATTGTGGGTCGATGCTCCCCACCTGAGCCCATTTCCTCCTAACATTGCCCCTGAATCCTCCAGGTGACCCCCGTGTCCAGCTCTCCCTGGAGCTGCTCTGGGGCCCAACCTCCGCAAAGGGCAGCTGCACCCCAGCACCATCCCTGGCCAGGGCCACGACCAGGAAGGTAATATGCACCATCCCGGGGCCCAATATTGCCCTGGCCAAGAGCGGTGCTGGTCGTGTAGCCGTGCCGTTCTCGGACAACCGCAATTTCCCACGATGTACGCGAAATCGTCAGCCTCCGCCCGCCCGGAGATAATGTGGTCGAGGGCGTCCTCGAGATCAACCATGTACGTCCCCTCCATTATCGGCTCCTCGAACATAGCGTCGATTTGCGCCGACGGAGGAGGGGGAGGACCAGGATTGAGGACGAGAAGGAAGAGGAGGGAGAACGAATAATGAGAAGGGTTGAAATTTGAGGTGTTGAAATTTCTCGCCCTTTCGGGCCTCCAGGAAGCTTCTCGTCACCTCGGCTGGATCCGCCTCGTGATTTTGGTCAGACGGCGCCCTAGGACACGTTTAGGAGCCGAGTTTCCAAGGGGAGGGCCTAGACTTCTGGAATTTGAATTTTCTCAATTCCAGCATTTTCTTATCTTTCGGCTTCCACTGGCCGTTTCTGGGCCCCAGGGCCATCATCGATGAATCCAGGATGACACGCTGCCCTCTGGGAAGGGGTCGAGTCAAGCGGGGCCCGAGGATTCAAACAACAAGTCCGTCGGCAGTTTGGGGAGGAAGGACGTGGCGAAGCAGGAGAAGGACAGGGTACAGGAAGAGGAAAGTGGGGACCAGGTCGGCTCGGGTGTGCAGGCAGCAAGCCCACTGCTCCTCGGCCGGGTCCTCCAGGCCATTGCAGGGGCCGCCGTACCAGACGTTCAAGCTGAGGCCCTCGCCGAACTCGGCCAGCAGAGCCGTGGGCCTGTTCAAGATGAGGCCCAAAGTTCCGTCCCTCTCGCCGTGCTCTACGACGAGGATCACTGCCTGTCGAGAACGGTCAGCACAAACTGTCCGACGTCGGCGGGCGGAGCCGCCGGCGGAGGAGCTGGCGGCGGGCGTCTGGAAGCTTGCGTTTGTCTACGTGGCTTTCTGCTCTCCGCAGGTCCCGATGTCTTCCCTGCAGCTGCGTTTGTTCCCAGCGGCTCTTTGACGGTCCCGGGCCCGGAGCGGGCCGCTGGGGGCCAGAACCGAGGAGCAACCACGCCCGACGACGTCCAGAACGTTTTGTGCTCTCGCAGGACCTTGTGGAAGAAAGGCTGCTCGATGAACAACGGCCCTGGCTGGGACAGCAGCACCGATCCTCCGGGCAGAAAGAGACATGCACACGGTGCGGACTTTGCGCAATAACCCCCTCGCAACAAGGCCAGGCCCTGAACATCCGCGCCCGAGGCGCCACTTTGGAGAGACCCGGCGCGCCCTGAACGCAGAAGCTTCTTTTGCGGTCGCGAGAAGCCACCGCGCACGCGGCGCGGAGCTCAGAAGCCCACGGCGTCCCCCACGAAAAGCACGTGAGCGACAATCAAACACAGGACTTACGCGAGAATCTTACGCGGCGGCCTGCGCTGGCCGCCATCGTGGCACGCCACATTGGGGACGAGGGCGCTTACGCGGGCGGCTTACGCGCCAGCGTCGGTGACGACGACCCCCTTTTTTTGCGTCGCTCCCGTGGCTTCTTGAGGCGCACCCCCACCGTACGCCACCGTCAGACCGCCCAGGCCGACCTCGGGGCAGGCTCCGGTGCGCACGTGGCCTCCCGGCCTTGCTGGGGAGCCGACGCACCCCAATGAAGGGGCCCAGGGACACACAAATAAATACACACAAATCCCAGGATGTTCCCAATCTTTATGTACATATATATATATATATATATATATCAATATCTATATCTATACATATATATATATATATGTATATATTCTGGGTGTTCGTCTTCCCCCCACTTCCCACATTCCCCCGTATGTTCCTGGGGATCGACGATCAAGTGTGTCTGTGTGTTTCTTCCCCTCCTGAGAACCTCTGGCACCGGGCAGGATCAGTCAGCACCGCGGGGAATCGGATCGGATCGGAACGCGCGTCGGATAGGGCCGCATCGGCACGGAACCGAAGTCGACTCGGGTCGGCTGTGCCAGGACGCACAGAGTCGCCATGCAAGCGTTGGGCCACATCGGATCGCCCGAAAAGCGGAATCAAATCGAATCAGGCCGGCCGAAATCGATGTCGAATCGGATCGATCGGGTCGAAACGGGTCCTACAGGGTGGGCTTTCTCAGAGAGCTGTCCCCCTGGCCCACAACCGAACGACATCGGCTCAAAAGCGGGTCCCGAGATCACTCCCGATGTCTGTCTATCCTGGCAAATCGATTTTGTCGAGCCGCGCTCGGTTGAGGCGAAGAACAGCCCCGGAAACGCTCCCAAACTTTCAAATCAATGACATCGACGCCAACCTCAGGTCTGTAGAATCCTTGGCGGCGCGCCGCCGCAAGGTTGGGGCGAGGGGGTATGGCCTTCTGAGTCAACGGGCCTTCCCAGGAGGGCCAAGAAAACTTTTGAGGCTTCGGAGAAGCCGGGAGGGCCTCTAAGCAACACCTGCCTTCCTAGTAGGTCACTTCTCTCGGCCAGGATGGGTCAGCATCGAATCGAGACATCGGATTGGGTCAGGACGTGCGTCGGATTGGGCCGCGTCGGCACTGCATCCAAATCGAAGCAGATCGGTTGTGCCAGAAATACGCGACACCGCCATGCAAGCTCCGAGTCACATCGCAACGTCGAAACATCGGAAATCGACGTCGGATCGGGATAGCCGAATTCGACATCGATCGGATCGAAGTGGGCCCTGCTCGGCCCGTCCCCGTCTGCGCCCCGCCGAAAGCTACCAATGCGCTCAGGCAGCCTCCAAGCTCCTAGCCCCGAGGGGAGGGGGGAGGGGGGGGGAGGACGCGGAGGATCGAGATGAGGAGGAAAAGGGACGAGGATGGGAACGGGGACGAGCAGAGGAGAGGAGGACCTGTCCCTGCATTCTGAGAGATATGCTGCATTGCCTGTTTGATTGCAAGTTTTCAAGCAGTCCCGACCCTTTCCCCGGGGCCGCCTTCATCCCGAGTTGTTTTTTTGACGGCCCCGGGGCCCGAAGAAGGCCCCCAGCCGAAGACGACGGACAACTGGCGAATCGAATTTTCAGTTCCTTGCAGATCCAGGTCGGAGAAAATCCTCTCTCGTTATCAGCGGCGTGGGGTGCATCAATCAATGTTCTCGCTGCCTCGACGGAAGTGGGACCCGACGCTAATCCAGGCGACTCAATGTATGTTTGCGCTTCCTTGACTCTGCGCCCCGCCGGGTCGACGGGAAGGGGAGAAGCGGAGGAGAAGCAGGATGAGGAGGTGGGGGATCGAGATCAAAGGGGAGGAGGAGGAGGAGAGGAGGAGGAGGAGGAGGAGAACGATGGGGGGGGAGGGGGGAGGGAGGAGCAGGAGGGGGACCCTCTGTGACTGCACTGGTGACAGTCCTTTCTCAATCAGCGGCGTGGGGTGCATCCAGCCGCGCGCGCCCTGCCCGGCCGCGTCGGTGACGCCCTCCCCCCCCTCGGCGCCAGCCGCGCCGCCCTCCTCGGCCTTCGACCGTTCGACCAGGCGGGCGCGGAAACGCCGCCAGTCCTCGGCTGGCGCTCGGCAGCGGGCAAGGGGCCATCAACGGGGGAAAGACACCTCTTCCTCCTCCGTAGCCATTTTGGCTCAAGCCATTTCCAGGTTCCGAGCTGATTTGCGAACCTTTGGTACAGCGCACTTGGAAGTGGCGCCAGCTTGACCGAGGCATCCCAGTGTTTTCATGAATCAAGGTGGCAATGGGCCTCCGTGGCAGGCAGCCTAAGGCTAAGCCACGTGGCGCTGCCGCAACTCGAGCTGCGCGTTCGACAACTTTTCCTTCAGGTCGAGCCTTCGGGATTGTGGCGCGAAGGCACCGCAGCATGTTCTCAACCAGCTTCGTGTCAAACAGAATGCCAAAGCGTCGCCCACCCCCAACCGCAGGATCAGTGGACCTCCGCGGCTCCTCCAAAATGGGGGAAAGGTGGCAGCGGAGGCAAAGTGGGCAAGACAGCTGCTGCGGCAGCCTTGTCCAATGAAGATCTTTGCAAGTTGCTCAAGGAAACAGGTCTCAAGGAAGGCTCTGAGCTGGAGTCGCAGCTGCAGGGCGCGTTCAAGGAAAAGGAAGAGACGCCTGCGCCTGCCGACCTCAGCGCCAAGAGCTTGCAGCATCTTCTCCAGAGGCGCACTCGCAAGAATAAGCATATTGAGAAGCCCGAGGAGAGGGTCAAGGAGGCGAAGGAGGCGCTGCAGGAGGCGCAGCGTCTCCACGAGACGGAGATCGCGCAGTACAAGGCTCACCAAGACACCCTTGGCCAAATCGAGTTCTACATCAAGGAAACTCAGTCCAAGCCGGTGCTCCCAGAGCCGCCATCTGGACCAGAAGAAGTCAATCCTGCTCAGGAGCTTGCGATGCCCGAGGTCCTGGACAAAGCGGTGCGGAAGTACGCAGGGCGATTCGGGCTGAATGCCGCAGGGCTGCTCCAGGCGGCCACCGTCAAGGAGGAGCTCAAGGCGCAGCTGACGAAGCCGCCCACCGCAGACGCTGCTTCCCCGCCTGATGGTCCTGGGCTTCTCAGTCTGCAGCTCCCCTCATCGGGGATCCAGCCAGCGCGGTGCCCGTGGGCTTCGACCACGAGGACAACGAGCTTCGTGACAAGCTCAAAGCCGCAGGAGTGGCTGGACGTCGGCTCTCGCGCGGGAGAGCTGCGCTGCGTCTTGCCAATCTACTTCGCGGCCGACATGTTGCGTCCGCTCGGAGGGGCGCTTCTCGACCAGAAATGCCTGTGCTTCTGCCGCGTCGATGCTCGTGAATGTGTCTTCTTCGCAAGAATGTCGCTGCGGTCGTGGCCGATGTCCTGATTAACTGGGCGCGGGCAGTGGCGGCCTGCATCTGCTCCAGTTTTGTTCCCGCCGCGCCTGGCGCGCGCTGCTTCGCCTTCTCCTGCCAGTGGAGGGTGCCGCCCCCGTGTCCTTGTCCAGATGCCTCCTGCAGCTGCGGCCCCCATCGCGGCCGCCTCCGCGTGCCGGCCCTTGCTCGGAAGCCGGGCCGTTGTGGCATATCTGTCCCGTAAGGCTGGCGACCTCTGCCCGCCATGCGTGGTCCTCCCTGTCTCCCGCTGCCCATGGGTTTTTGCGTCAGCGCGAACTGCCTGTGCTGCTTGCATAAGTCCACGATGCCCTTCTCCATCATCTTGGCGAAGGTGGTGCTGTTCAGGTAGATCGGTAGTTTTTGCTCGACGAACTACGAACAGGTGGGCTGTGACCTGCTCCGCGTCTTCACGCACTTCCTCGAATATGGTGTCCGTGATATAACTGGTGTGCTACAGCTACTGGATCTCCTTATCCTGCTATGAATGTTATTCGAAAAGGATATAGTCTTGCTTCTCGCGGCGCATCCTTTTGCCGCTTTCGTACTTCCACCTCGCCTTGCGCATCTCCTGCATGCCGCCCTTGAGCGCGCGACCTTGGTCTCGCTGTGCGGGGGGCGTAACGTTGCTGGTCTTCGTGGCGCCCTGCCTACGGTGAGGTGCGGTTGTGCCACGAGGTACAGCCGGACTCCGACGCGCTGCTTCCAGGACGCCGTCCGGATGAGCTTCATAGTGCCGTCGTAAGGTACAGACCCTTGGAGACGTTTTGTCGTCGACGTATCTCGCCCTGCCCACTGGTGGGAAGCAGGTGAAGGCTTGCTGATCTGCAGCAGGTACCTGCGCATCCAGTATTCAGGGCCACATGGGGGCGTTCATCCCTCCCTGCATGAGGTTGGAATCGCCCATGACCGCCCAAAAGGGCATCCCCAAACTGCCATCTTCTCCCTCGAACCGCTATGCCACGATAATGACACTGCCGGACAGAACGCTGAATGAGAAACGAAACACCTCTCTGGCGCCAACAGCGCCTGGGTGCACGAGGAGGGCTAGAGACCTCAGGAACAGCGAGCTCCTTCCAAATCCAAGGCGGTCCTGACTGTATCACGCAACGACCCCAGGACCCCATCTGTGAACCGCTGTGTCTCCCTTATTGGCGGTCGCCCGCGGTCCGCCAGCTGCTCCTCCTCCTGCCGCTCGGCCCGCCGCCGGCTCCGCCACACCCTGCCTGCGAGACGGAGAGCACAAGGGGTTGGACGGGGGCAGGACTCGGGTCGGACGAAAGGGGGGGAAATGGCCAATGCGGGTCTAGCCATCGCGCAGATTAATAAATGGGGTTCCAGGACTGCTCATGGGCGTCGTCGACATCGAGATGCGTTGATCGTCCTCTGCGAAATCTTCCCCCCGCGGCAGACGAAAGGGGGGGGATGGCCAAGGGGGGATTAGCAATCAGGCGTCCCCCACGCAGGAGGCACCAGGGCATCGGGGAGCGCAACGGGCAACGGGGTCGAAACCAGCTGCATGCAGCAGAATCCGTACGTACACCCCCCCTCTTCCAATTCCCCCTTTCTTCCGCCCCGGCACACAGAGGTGGGACGAAGGCAGGATGAAGGCAAATGCGGACGAGGACAAATGGAGGATGTTCGGGAGGCAATCAAGGAATGCCGTGCGGGGGGTTGGGTCACGCAGCAGCAGCAGCGCCCTGGGCGTAGGCCTGCTCATGGGCGTCGTCGTCAATTAGATGCGTTGATTGTCCTTTGCAAGATCTTCCCCAGCGGCAAACAATTTCTTCTTAACCTGGTTTCCTTCATACATTCTCAAGTTCGTCATCTTGGTCACTAGGCACCGCAGCGGTTCAAGAGGATGCCAGCAAGCTCTGAGAGCGTCGCGGAATGCTCTGGAGCAATCTACCGCGTCACAGGTACGCATCACCACCGCTGGACTCGAGGCATCGTCTATGCATCGGCGACGGCGGGGTGACGAAGATCGGCGGCGAGCACGGGGGGAGCCTTCTCACAAGGCTCCAAAGTCCTCGGGCCTTCGGAGTTTCCAAGCCTTCCCCGCAGACACAGAAGACCTCTCAGGTGGCGCCAGGGTTTCTGAGAAGCCCCGCCGCGTTGTGAGAAGGCCTCCTCCTTCTCATTTGGTCCCGAAGCGGTGCGGTGACAGACCGTGCGGTGACCTCGAACCCCCCCAAGACCTCACCGCACGGTCCGTCACCGCACGGTCTTGGGACCCTGGGAGGCCCCTGTCGCCCGAGACATCCTCGGAGAAAGACTCGAATCCCAAAACCGTGCTGTGACCCCGAATCCCCACCGACTCACCGCACGGTGTGGTCACCACACCGTTTGGGGGCCCCCGGTCATCTCCCGCCGCCCTCACTCGCCGCCGACAGATGCTCCGGCACCATGGGCCAAAGCCTGCAGGCGGGCTCCTCGGCAGGCCGGGGGGTCACGCACACACACACACACACCAGCACACACAAACCCACAAACACAACACACACTACATACCCACACCACGCACACACACCACACACAAACACACCACAGACACCATACACACCACACATACAAACACAAGCACAAACACACAAACAAACACCACTCACACAACCACAAACACAAGCACTGGCACAAGCACAACACACACAAACACAAACACAAGCGCAAACGCAAACACAAACACACACAACTGCACGCACACACACACGCACACACACACGCGCGCACACACACTCGCACACATAGACACACACTCACACACAATTTCCGTCGCGGCGAGGCAGAAGCAATCCGCTTGCGAGTCGGAGCGAGCACATACACACCTACCACACACAAAACACACAAACACAAACACACACACACATCACACACGCACCACACACAACACACACACACTACATCACACACAACACACACACACACACTCGAGTCTGCCTAAAGCGGGTTCTCGGACCCTTCCTGGTGTTCATTCTAGCGCGCCCAGCCGTGGCGACGAAAACCTCCAGTAATTAGAAGGAGGAAAGACATACAACATACACAGAAGCTTTCGAACCTCGGAGAAATTATGATTCTGCAATTCGTACTCGTGCATCAGCCAAGCACCCCACGTCTACCCAAGTGCTCGCAGGCCTCTATAGGACCCCAATGGCCTGAGGTCCCCCGGAGGCCTCTGGTGAGGAAAGAAGCCAGACACGTCCAAGAACCGCGATCTTGGAAGCACTAATTAGATCAGACGCTGGTGCACAGAAATTGGCGCCCGGGTGATTGCAGACCAACGCTGGTCGCAATTGGGAGCCCGCGCTGGCGCGTCCGCTCTCGAACACCCGCGCCCGCGCGTCAGCTGCTCTGCTGTCCAGGTGTTGGACTGCATGACTGTACACAAGTCCCTGGATAGCCTCCCCAATGGGACCAGAGAAGGAAGGGTCGGAGGATCGCACCGCATCACTGATGCACCGCTGATGCAGCTGCGGCATCGGGACCGAGGGAATTGCGCTCCAGATCGCGCCGAATTGCTGATGCATCGGCGGTGCGGCGTGATCCTCCGGCCCTATCTGCTCCGACCCCACTTTGACGGCCTGGACCAGGAGGCCTCAAGAAAGCCGACCACGCCCAACAATCTAGATCACAG
>CAUYUJ010002224.1:1520317-1545317 GCA_963575745.1 Prorocentrum cordatum | reverse complement strand
GTCGTCGCCGATCGTCGATCGCCCTCGAGCCTCCTCCTCTCTCCCCCTTCCTCCCCTCCACTCCTCCTCTCCGCCTCCTCCTCCTTCTCCTGTTCCTTCTCCTCCTCCTCCTCATCCTTCGTCCTCTCCGTCTCCTCCGCGCGGAAAAACTCCAACAACATCTCGCGCAAATCAAAGACCTATGGCCCTCCGGGCCTTTTTGAACGTCCAGGAAATCATGTTCCCGGAGAGGCTTATGGGAACATGGTTTCGAACGAGGCCCTCTTGGGCCTCCCTGAGGCCGTGTTGGGAGCCTCCTGGGCTAACTTTGGGGCCTCTTGGGCCGTTTTGGGGGTTCCGTGAGCCTCACAGGACAACCCTTTTGGGCCGTCTTGGGCCCTCTTGGGTCTCTCTTGGGCTGTCTTGGGGCTCGGGGGCGTCTAGGGCACTGTGAGGACCAAGCAAGCAAGTATGCTGAAAACGTACGTTGTACAACGGGAGTGGGCCGATTTTTGCCTCTTGAAGGCCCTCTTCGGCCAGCTTCAAACCATTTCGGGCCCTCTTGAGGCGCTCTTGGACGTCTTGGGGCCCTCTTGGGCCTCGCTGAGGCTGTCGGACAGCGTCGCCGCCGTCGGCGTGGCCGTCGTCGTCGTCGCCGTCGATCATCGATCGGCGGCGTCGACTGTTGTCATCGTCGTCGATCGTCATCGGTCGTCGTCGTGGTCGTCGTCGTCGTCGTCGTAATCACCGTCGCTGGTCGTCGTCTCCGATCGTCGATCGCCCTCGAGCCTCCTCCTCCTCTCTCCCCCCCTCCTCCCCTCCACTCCTCCTCCCCGCCTCGTCCTTTTCCTTTTCCTCTTCCTCCTCCCCCTCCTCCTCCTCCTCCTCCTCCTCCTCCTCCTCCTCCTCCTCCTCCTTCGCCTTCTCCGTCTCCTCCTCGTGGAAGAAATCCAACAACATTTCGCGAAAATCAGCGAACTGTGGCCCTCTGGGAATTTTTGAATGTCATTTTAGGCCGTTTTGGAGCCGTCCTGGGGCCCTCTTGGGCGTCGTGGGAACCCGGAAATCATGCTCCCGGAGAAAATTTTGGGAACACGATTTCGAACAAGGCCCTCTTGGGCCTCCCTGGGGCCGTCTTGGGGGCCTCCTGGGCCGGTTTTGGGGCCTTTGGGGCCGTCTTGGGCTGTCTTGGGGCTCCTCGGGGGCCACTCTGACGACGAAGCAAGCGATTGTACGTTTTACGCGAGGAATGGGTACAGTTTTGCCTGTTGAAGGCCCTCTTGGGGCCCTCTTCGGCCATCTTCAAGCCATCTCGGGCCCTCTTGAGGCGCTCTTGGACGTCTTGGGGCCCTCTGGGGCCTCGATGAAGCTGTCTTGTGTGCCTCTTGGGCTGTCACGCGGGCAGCGTCGCCGCCGTCGGCGTGGCCGTCGTCGTCGCCGTCGATCGTCGATCGGCGCCGTCGACTATTGTCATCGTCGTCGATCGTCGTCGTCGTCGTCGACCGTCGTCGATCGTCGTCGTCGTCGTCGTCGTCGTCGTCGTCGTCGTCGTCGTCGTCAATCACCGTCGCCGGTCGTCGTCGCCGATCGTCGATCGCCCTCGAGCCTCCTCCTCTCTCCCCCCCTCCTCCCCTCCACTCCTCCTCCCTGCCTCCTCCTCCTTCTCCTCTTCCTCCTCCTCCTCCTCCTCCTCCTCCTCCTCCTCCTTCGCCCTCTCCGTCTCCTCCGCGCGGAAGAAATCCAACAACATCTCACGCAAATCAACGAAGTGTGGCCATCCGGGCCTTTTTGAAGGTCCTTTTAGGGCCCTTTGGGGGCCGTCCTGGGGCCCTCTTGGGCGTCCTAGAAGCCCGGAAATCATGTTCCCGGAGAGGCTTCTGGGAACATGGTTTCGAACGAGGCCCTCTTGGGCCTTCCTGAGGCCGTCTTGGGGGCCTCCTGGGCCCGCTTCGGGGCCTCTTGGGCCGTCTTTGGGGGTTCCGTGAGCCTCACAGGACGACCCGTTTGGGCCGTCGTGGGCCCTCTTGGGTCTCTCTTGGGCTGTCTTGGGGCTCGGGGGCGTCTGGGGCACTCTGAGGACCAAGCAAACGAGCATGCTGAAAATGCATGCTTTACGAATGGGAATGGGCCAGTGTTTGCCTCTTGAAGACCCTCTTGGGGCCCTCTTCGGCCATCTTCAAGCCATCTCGGGCGCTGTTGGGGCGCTCTTTGAGCGTCTTGGGGCCCTCTTGGGCCTCGCTGAGGCTGTCTTGTGGGTCTCTTGGGCTGTCTTTGGGGCCTCATGGGCCGTCTTGGGCGGGTTTGTGGACCCCACAGGACGCCCGGGGCGGCCATGCCAACCGGTGGCACCACCCCACCCCCGCCCCCGGGCCCCGTCCGTCTGTCCTACTGCTCCTCTCCAAACCCTCGTTCCCTAACCTCCCGATCATGTTCCCGGACCCCCGTCCCTTCCCCCCAGAGCACCGCAGCAGTAGGAAAGCGTTCCGAAATGGTGAGAAATCATGTTCCCGGAAAGCGTTCAAGAATATGAATCGTACTTCGTCCAAGGCGCTTCGGAAGGCGCAGAATACTCCTCCAAGGCGCGGAATCATGTTCCCGGACCGCCTTCCGGGAACATGATGGGGACGACCTCCTGAGGGTTATGATGTTGGATGCCCTGCTGAGGGCTCTACGCCGCGAAAAGTCCGAGATAACAAAAAAATAACTCAAAAATAGGTATTGCGGCCATACGAAAACAAACACGAAACTAACAGCAGAAATTGGTCACGTGATCCCGAAATGCGGGAGCCCGCGCCCAGAGAAAGGGCGGCGCAAAACGCAACTGCAGCCGCGCGCCTGGAACTGCGGGGGGGGCCTCTCATGGAATGTGGGCTTCGAGCGAACGCCTCAATCACATCGTCCGCGACGGGGCCCGCCGCGCAGCGTCAGGATGCGACGGGCCACGCGCGCGTGAACCGAACAATCGGAACGGCCCGCGCAGCACCGAAGGAAGAAACCCATCGTTTCTCGGGGGCCTTTTGGGAGCCTCTGGATTGGGTGCCTTTTGGAAGCCTCTGGGACCTTCCGCGGGGCGCCCAGGGGGTCCTTGGGTGGCTGTTGGGGCCATCGTGGCGGGAAGGTCTTGAAATGGCAGTTCGTATTTCAGTTGGGCCGTTCTTGGGGCCCCTTTGGGCCGCGTTAGGCCCCCCTGGGATAACTTTTGGGCGGCGCGTTGCAATGGCGCACGGGGTATGATAGCATAGTGAGAGTTGCCATGGCAATTAGGAAAATGCACGATGACACAATGAGCGGTAGGAAGCGTGGCAGGGCACAGCCCAATGACGCGCGGGCCAGGTCGAGCCATCATGAGAGTGCGGTGGGGACCGCGGCGTTGCACGGCTGAGCAGGTGAAAGCAGGATTTAGCGGGCGCGCCAGGGGGGCTACGTAGATTGCGCGATAGAGGACGACGTAAACTAGAGTAGGAGAGGAGACGATGCGACCTAGCGCCCTAACTCATCTTCCACATCATCAACTGCCCCCGTCATGGGACAGCTGGTGATATGGAAGAGGTGAGGTTGGGTTGGCCTCCTGTGGTTGCTCGGGCCTGGATGTGAGCAGGAGTTGATTAACGGCTCCAATATGGCTGTTGTATGTTGTGCTGCTACGTGTCGTGCCATGGCGAAGCCTCCAACAACAATCCAGGTGCCAGCGATAGCCTTCCAAGAGGCCCACGAGAAGCATCCCACGATACCCTCGCATGCACCCCCGAGGCTCCTGACCCACAGGCCAGGCAACGTGGCACGACCCTTGCCGAACCCATGAGCTGCCATGGTGGTTGGCAGAATGGAACCAGTCGCTTGAATAACGAGGAAGGGGCCGATGGAAGACGAAGCGAGTCAGGGATACGATGGGGAAACTTGAGACAAGGACGATGACAAGGACAATCATCAGGATAGACAGGGAGGCGAATGAGGACACGAATGGAGGACGAGGGGGCGATGACATGAGGTAGATGAATACCGAGAAAAAAGTGGTTAGGTTGCGTGTTTTTTTGTTGTTATGATTGGTCGCCGTGTTATCTTTCCCACCGCCTCGACTCCCCCTCACGCTCTGACACTTTCTCCTGTCTCGCAGGCTGGCCCGTCCGAGCGGGTCGAATGCCTGGCTGCGAGCTGGACCCCAGGAGGAGGATGAGGGCTCTGGATGGGGGCGGTCTGAGATGGGGTGGTGGGGGGCGGTTGGCGGGGAACCATGTGGTTGGCCAAACGGGGTGGGGGGGTCCTTGCTATCCTCATCCCACTCCTGCGTACATTCCTCCTCCACCGCCTCCTCAGAGCTTGACCCTCATGGCCAAGGCGTCTTTCACCATCTTGGCGAGGAGGGCGGGCAGGAGCTGCTGGTAGTCCTGCACATACTTGCGGACCTCCCTGATCTCGCCCTGCACCTTGGTGCGCAGGCCCGCGGCCTGCTTCTCATTCCGGAAATGGTACATCAGGACGCCCTGGAACTTGATGCGGCGGGCTCCGTAGATCTGCTGCTTGGCGTCGTCCACGACGACAGCCTCTTTCTCGACCATCGCAGTGTCGCAATACTTCTCATAAAGATCCAGGGTCTCAGGGATTCCAACCGAGAGTGGCATCGATGATGGTGCCCCCTGTCACTGATCGAAACGCCTTGGGGGCGACGATGGGCGGGCAAGGGTGGGGCGATGGCGAGAGGCGGGGGCATTCGCCGCGATAGCGGCCCCCCGAGGAAGAGCGGACCGCGGACACCCAGGACACGAGAAACTGAACAACCCAAAACGCGTTGCATTGGGGAGCGCGGTGGCGACATGGGGGCACCATCAACGTTGCGCAATTCGATTGGCACCGCCTGCTGCAATCCAGGCGTCGCATCGACCAGCGCATTGGGGTCCGCCTTCAGCACGGTCTTGGACGCGTGCTCCGAGAACTCAGCCCAGGTCTCACCTCTGAACGCGTCCACCCAGTACTCCCCGTTGTCCATGCCGCCGTTCAGCGGCTTGATTTCATTCAGCTTGACCTCGAGGGCAGCCTTGCTCTTCTTGATGTAGGCGCCGTGCAGCTCAGTCAGGAACTTGGTCGCGTCGTCAAGCATCTTACTCGCAGCGGCGGGGTGGTCTGCATCGGCGCTGGCGGAGATGAGCTCGTGGAGCTGCTTCGTGCACCTGTCCAGTGACACAACCAGGTCGAAGTTGTTCGCCGTCGCCCTGTCATCCATGCAAGAGCCGTGGGCCGCCAACTCCTGCAGCAGACCGTCGATCGTGATAGTCTTGTTGATCATCGACACCTTGGCTTGCACGCCGTCGATGGTCGTGCCGCACTGCGTGGTCAACCCTTCTGCAGCAATGATAAGTTCACGGAGCTTGGCATTGTCGAAGTTGGTCTTCCCGATCTCCATCGCCACGTACTCTGCGACATTGTCGGCCAGGCCGACCGCCGCGATGGCAATCGCATGGTCGCGGGGGACGTTGAGCTCGCGAATGGCGTTGACCATGGCGTTGCACTCAGTCAGCTTAAACTCTCGCAACCACGCCGTCTCCTGGCCAGCGGCGGCCGACTTGGCCATCTCCTTCATCTGCTTGGTCAGCTCGGCCAGCTTGACGGCGAGTCCCATGTCCCGCAACTTCGCACCGAGGGACATCATCGTCTGGTTCAACTCCTCGGCCATGGGATAGAGGATGACTGCTTCGGAGAGTACTGCCTGCCAATCCTGGATGAACTTCTCGCTCACATTGTCGGGCGTCGCACAAGCGGCCATGAAGACCTTGCTCTTGCCCAGGATGGTTCCCAGCGCCGTGTCTAACAGATTGGCAGTGGCAGCAGGCGGCAGCTTCTCCTTGAACTCGCCGAGCCTGGCGATTGCATCCTGCACCCGCGGAACGAACTCCGCTGGGTCATCGGTCAGCGCGGCAAAGACGGCGACGACGTCGTCGTACTGGGACGCCAGCTTGTTGACATCCTTGGCGCAGCGGACGTACCCCTGCAGCCTGGAGTTCCAGAAGTCAGTGGCCTCAATTGCTGCAGCCACCAAGGCAGTCACAGTCCTCGAAGTCTTGCCCATGTGCGAACTCAGCAACAACATGTCGTCCTGGAGGGTTTGGGAGCGCAGCCGTGCATCGAAGCCCTGGCATCGTTACTCAACCACGCCGTGGGCCTCGACCAAGAGACCCCCACCGAGGAAAACAGTCAACGGCCCTTGGCACCGACAACCCAAACGCCGCAAGCTCCGTAGACACTACATATACACGCAAACACTAAACATCATACATACGCACGTGTAGCCCAGGAAACGAATGGCTAATCGTAGCTAGCGGCGGTTGGGTGTCGAATCGGTGTGTGCGCAAAGCACACTTTAAGGCCACTGTCCAAATGCTGCCCGCGGAGGCCGTCCGAGCCCAGAGCTACGAGACAGCCCCAGATCGTGTTCCACTCTTCCAAGGCCGCTGCAACCGCGTTCTCCGCCTCCACGAGGTCAATGTCAGCAAAGGCATCTCGGCAATGCGCCGCCAAGCTGATCACCTCGGACACGGTGTCGGGCCCCTGGCGGATCAATTGGATGAACACTTTCTCGAAAACGACCTTGTTGAAGAGCTGGATTTTGTGGCACATCTGTTCTCCGCACGCTGCCACACAAGGGGCCTTGGGGTCGAACGCCATCTCGTCGCCCATGCCCCACGGCTTGCAGATCTTGATCACGAGGCTCCAGTTCTTCTCGGCGATGACGGCTTGCAGCCTCTTCGTCACCAGGGCGGTCTGCACGACGTCGGGCCACTCCACGGACTCCTGCATCATCTTGTCGATGTGGGGCGTGAGCTCGCTCATCGGCGTGACCTTGATGGACTCAGGGGCGCACTTCTCCGCAGACCCCGCCAACTTGATGAGATTCGCCATCAGCGCAGCGTCCAGGTTCGCCTGCTCGTTGGAAGATGCCCTCATTCTCCCGAGCGCCTTCTTGGCCCCTGACATGGTGCGCCCATCCAGCTTGCCAGTCATGATGGCAAGCAGGTTGAGCTTGGTCTTCCACTTCTCGATGCATCCTGGCGGGGTCGGGTTTGCACGCAGACTCTGCCAACGCGCTCGTGAGAGCTCGGCACCGCGCAGCACCGCACGGCCACCGTGCAGGGGCTGTTCCCACGAGTGCGAGGCCCAACGCTGCATGGTTCCAGTTCGGGACCAGGGCGAACCGACGCATGCCGACCCCCAAAGGCGACAGGCCCCCTCCCCCAATACAGCACATTCCCAGCTCACGGTGGCAACGAGGATAGGCCGCAAACGTTCAGAACCCGACGAAAGGCCATACACATTTGAAACAAGACCCGAATGAGTCCTGCAGTCTCGCCAGATCCTGGAGCCAAGCTGCCTCTGGTCAGGCCGCTTGCATGGCTCAGTCGCGATGCGGCAACGCTGCGAGCGCCATCATCGGAGTCTCCGTCTGCGTCGGCACTTCCTGGAGTCCCTGCAGAGGAGCGAACGGACGCGAGAGGGCCAGCCTTAGTCGGCGTAGCATACATGCCAGGGCAACTTCCGCCAAGAGAGCTACAGCCTGAGACCGCGGCCGCCGCCGCGGCGCCATCACTGAAGACATCATCATCTGATTGACACTCGCCTGCCCCAGGTTGGCCGCCCCCCCCTCTGTCGCCATGTAGTCTTAGTCCAGCATCGGGCCTGACTCCGTTCTTCTCCTTGTTGAATTTGTCCAAGAACTCCTCCACGGTCTGAGTGTGCATGTTCTCGTCTTTCAATAGAAGCTGGCGCGTGCCGACGTCGTCGATCGTCTTGCCGTGGAAGTGGGCGAGGTAACTATTGGCCTGGTTGCTCCACAGATTGTTGGCGGCTGACATGTGGGCGACCTCCTTGCCGACATTCGTCTCGAGGATGATTTCCAGGCTCCGGAATGGCCGAGACTCGTCCCTGAAGCACATCACTGTTTCGTCCTTGGATGGGTCCTGCTCCGACGGCACCTTGACTGTCGGGAGGTGGCTCGTCGACGACTTCGGCAGCTGCTTCTTCTGCTTCGCGGCCTGCCTGAGCTCCTTGTCGTTGGCGCAGACGAAGGCCCTCGTCACCCTCAGCCTGCATGTCACCTCGGAGGTCACAGACGCGCGATCGCGAGGCGCGCCGCCAGACTCCCTGAGAGTCCGAGCCTGCGAGACAGCGGCCTGCACATCCTTGACGCTGGCGTTCTGCTCACACAACTCCTGCCACGTCCAGTGCGCGAAGGCGAGGTCCCACAACTCGAAGCACTCCTGGCAGCCATCGTCGAGCGGCACCTGGGAGCCGCCTGGGGACGTCTTGTAGCGGGCCCACTTCTTGTCCTGCTGGGGGGGCAAGTGGCAGCATGCGCAACATATAACCTGTCTTCCTGAGTGCCCTTGGAGGCACACCTTCCTAACAAAAGCTCTCACCGACCACCCCTACGTAGGCATTGCAGCCCACCGCGGCGGCCTGACCAGCGAATAACACTCAGACAAAAAGTGAAACCACGCCCCAACCAGGGGCACCGTGCTTTTGGGCTAGGTTTGAAGGGCATGCGGCGACTTGCTTCATCCCAACAATCCTTGGCTTTCGCATGGCACAGCCCGCACTTGCAGCCGTCGCCCATCATGCGCTTCTTCTTGGGGTTCACCGCGGGCGGCGGAGCGTCGAAGTCGCCAGCGCCGCCGCTGCTGGCAGCAGGTGCAGAGCGCTTCCTGGCCGCCTTGGAAGAGGCAGCTGCCACGGACAGGCCGCCGCTGCCTCCCCCAGACATCGGCAGCTCGGATGCTGCCAAGGAAGACAGCTGTGAAGTGGCAGCGAACAAAAAACAAAAACAGTACACTGCTGCTGAGGGCAGCTCTGATCCAACAATGCAATGGCATTCGAACGGAGCCCTGATCTAGAATGGACCTCTGACACCAAGGGCGAGAGATGACGGGCCTCCCAGTCGTCGCAGCTGGACACCGCCCCCGAACACACAGCAGGACTCAACATGCATCACGCTTGGACTTCCTTCAGGCAGAACAGACATTACTCAAGACATGGCTGGGGCCCCGTAGCAGGCTGCTTGCTGCGTGGCCTGAAGAAGGCCCATACAGGCATGGAGAATGCCTCGTGCACCAATGGGGACGATCGCAGAAGACAACTGTAGGGGCACGGGGAGGTCGTGGTTATTAGGCCTCGGTGGAGCTATCCCCCCCTTACCCCGTTTGTTGCCGTAGCCGTTTCCTAACAGGCCCCATTCCGATTTCCACCTCCCCCCTTTTCCGCCGTGTTCGGTCGCTTCGCCATGGGCGTCGACCGAGCGGGTGGCAGTTGCAGCCCCCAAAGGGTTCTGGGCCCGCGATGCGTTGGGGCTTGGGTGGGGGTCTTGACAACTTGCCGCGTTAAAGGGTAGTGCTTGCGACAGATTACATGCCCCCAGAGAAGTCCACGGACCCCCCATGGGGGAGTCCAACAGGGGTTCGTGGACTCCCCCCCAGGGGGGGGTCTGTGCACTCCTAGGGGGTGGCATTTCTGCAGCACATTGTGGACGCATCCTGGCCCTGTCGTGGGGTCCTATGGGGGCTCTCTCGGAGCCTGCTTAGGGGGCCTAAGATGGACCTCTAGGAGGCGCTCCATAAATTTCAAGCCCCCCCCCCCCAACCACGCAGCAAGCAGCCGTCATAGCTCGGGGTGGGGGTCTTCGCTGAGGACAGCCTCTCGATGACCATGTAGAGCAGCAGACCTGTCGCACTGAGTATGCTTCTGGTTTCAACGCCGCCGAACCGACGGGGGAAGAAGGCACAAACAACAAACTTCATATCCGTCTGTTGCGCGTTTTTCAAAGCCGCCGAACCGACTGAAAATTGTGTCACCCACCAGCCCCACAGCCTCGGCGCCCACAGCCCTCTGGGGACACAACTAAACATTGCTAGACACGTGTTCGACGCTGTCGACGCTAGGCTAACCCCCGCAAGCTACCCACCTACAACCCCCTTAACACATCAGCCTTGCATCAGATTTTCCACGCAGTTGTTCAAGCCATCGCGCCCCCCCAGGAATGTGGGCGCCAGACTTAAGGGACCGATGCATTTCTTGGGGCCCTGGACCCGCGTGCGATGACTCCTTCGCCCCCGTTCTAGGACGGACGTTGTTGAGTTGTACGTTTAAGCGGGGTTCTCGAGGAAGAGGGCCAGGGGAGCGACAGAGGCGGTCGTTCTTCGTCGCTCAGGCGCTCTCGCCGCCAGATAACACTGCTCAGCTGCGGCTCGCAGAGACACAACTACACTCGCAGGAGTTCGAGGAGGGCCCCGACCAAGCCCGCGGGATCCTCCTCGTTCTTTAACTTGCGATTCACCCCCCATTGATCGTGCTACTCATGTCGCTCCTCCGCCCCCCTCCTCATCCTCCTTCACCCTCCGCCACCCCCCTCCCGCGTCGGCAATCGCCCCCTCCTGGACGGCGCCCTCCGAACTCTCGCCGAGCCCAGCCTGATCGCTGGCCAGTCGAGCAGCCGATTGAGATGGCGAAACGACTGAAACCAAACCAGGAACCGTTAAATTTCGCACCACACGGTGGATGCCATAAACCAGGGAACTCACGTCGATAGCCTGAAAGTTGACACCATCCAACCCATCTCAACCAGCTGATCGCACCGAAACTCACTTCCTACGCCCTGCTAGTCCGAGCTGTACTCCTCAGAGTCGTTCCCTTGCTCCACGACGGCCGCTGGTTGGCCATGCAGGGGGATGCGCTTGAGCTCGGCGATGGTGACAGCCTTGGTGAGGAGATGGGCTGGCTTCGCGTGGATCGTGACGTCTTTGTTCTTGAGCTAGGTCGAGCATAATATATTAGATAGGGACGTCGTATAGGAGGCTTGTAAAACGGACAATAGAGTAGAGCATATAGGAGCAGAGGAGGCCGACGCTGAAATAACTAAAGTAAACTAAGGGGCCCCAGGGCCAGAAATTGCATGTGTCTTCCCGTTGCTAGAGGTGACATTCCCTGGTGGGAATTGAGCAAGGAGCAAGGGATAATAAGAGAGAGGGGAATATCAGCACACGGAACATAACATAGCTCGCCCGAACAGGGTAACATTGGACTCGCAAGGGTAGAGCACAGCGGAGCAATGAGCATACAGGGGCACAGTAGACTAGAATAGAACATATAAATTGCAATCCTTGATCATCTTCGTCTGGGACGCCTCCACGCGCTTGGCCGAGATCTTCGCGATCCCTGGGATGATCACGATGCCCTTCTGCTTCAGCTCGCGCCTGCACACTGCCTCGAGCGCGCAGAGAACCCTCACGACGTCGTAGTGCGAAACCTTCTGACTGGGGGGCGCCGACGCTGACGACTTGAACAATGACCAAATTGTTGACGCTTCGCGGCTCCCCACCATCCCATCCAGAAACGATGCCCAGAGGAATTGCCTCGATCAGGGAAGTGGGCAGCAGACAGAAGAAGCCATTATGAGGCATCTTTGGATATCTTGAGCCATCTTGGAGGTCATCGTGCCCCCCCCCAGGCGCTCTTGGGGTCATCTTAACCAGTGCCCCCCCAAGAGGCCAACATGTGGCCAAAACCTTAGTACAATCAATGATTGGACATTCTCGCCGAGGCCTCTTGGAGCATCTTGGGTGCATCTGGGTGGTCTTTTGGGGCCTCTTGGCGGTCTCTTGGGAGCCTCTTGAGGGCATCCTGAGGGCCGATTGGGGCGTCCTGGCCACCTCTTGGGGCCCTCTTGGGGCACCTTTGGGGGCCTTAGGGGTCATCTGTGGGCCATCTTGGGTGTGATCGATCGCAGGAGGGGGGGTGCTAATTACAGCCCCCCCCCCCTCAGGATGCCAAAATGGTGCCAAAACCACAGTAAACCAAATGATTTTGGCGTCCTCGCCGAGGCCGTTTTGGACGCTCCGACGGCTCGCGGGCCCCCCCGTCCAGGTCCAGGGGAGGGGGCAGGGGGAGGGGTAAACCCCTCCCCGAAGGGGAACAAGGATGGGTGGACGAGGACACTCTCTAAACCACCGACGCCCAGAGGGCTGGTGGGACAAGATTTGCAAGTCGTCGTCGACCCCCCCCCCTCCCCCCGCCTCGCCAGTGGGCGCCTCGGGGCCGCGGCGAGGGCGACGTCGAGGAGGGGGGAAGGGCGGCGAGGGAAGTCGACGACGACGCCGACGAAGACAGGGATGGGAACCTTCGCCCCAGCTGCGCCGACACGGCCCCACATGTTCTCGGTCTCCTCGCTGACCGCCAGGTGCAGGGAGCCCTTGTCTAGGGCCCTCTTGTGCGGGGCGAGCTTGGCAGGAGCAGGACCACCAGCGGCGCCAGCTGCGTCTCCGTGAGGCTGCTGCGGAAGAGGGCCTTGATCGGCCATCGCGCGCCAGGAGACCTTGGACGCTCCTTGCCTGGGCGAGGAACGGGGGCTCTCTCCAGAGCAAGAAGCCTGATCCTGGAAGCCCACTGGGGTTGGCGGGCAGGGAGGTGGGGAGCGAGAACAGAGCAATGTTGCCAGAACCCCTGAACTCCACGACTCCGAAACTCTCCAGCCTCGCCGCAAACAGGAATGCCAGAACCGCCGAGGAGAACAGCTCCCTCCACCTGGCCCAACGGCGGCCATCCTGACATCAGTGCGACGAGAGCCTGCTGCAATGAGGCCGACCCCAGCCAGGGCAGTAGAGCAACCCACAACGTGCACGAACTACCAGATCGCAATCAGGACAAGGGTGGGCGGGGGGGGGGGACTTAGGGCACGCAGCCACGACAGCATATGTACACGCAAGTGGTATACGCCGATGCATGTATACATGGCTTTAGTGCTGCCTGGACCTACTTTTGACTTACTTTGGACCTACTTTTGACCTACTTTAGACCTACTTGCGAACTGCCGTAACCTACTTTTGACCTACTTGTGACCTACTTTTGACCTACTTGTGACCTACTTGTGACCTACTTTTGCACATGACGGAGTGTGGTCAAGCGACGTGCCGCCATTGGCGCAACGGAAGACAACGTTTAATGAGCATGGGTTTGCTAACCTAGTTGCCAGGTCTGATGGGGCTGACAGAAGCTCGCTGGACCTATCTCGAAACCAAGGCTTGGTCACTGACCTATCTGCAGAATGGGAGGCCGACCCCCCCGACCTACTTTTTAGCTATATGTATCGAGCACGGAGATAGGAAAAGAAGGTCGAGTGCCCCAGCGCGGGTGCCAAAGTAGGTTCCGAAGTAGGTCGGGGACCACGTCGGGGGTCCAAACTAACTCTTTGGACCTATCGTCGTCGCCACGACCTCATCCACCCTTGCCTTTATCTGCCCACGGCCTCCTCCTCCCCTCTGGCACCCCTCCCGCTCTCCATCCCCCATCGCCTCCCAATTCGCATCCACCCGTCCTCGTCGCCTCTGCTCCCTCTCCCATTTGCGATCTGCAAGCTAGTGATGCTTCACAGTAACTTCTAATGTGTAGTGGTAACAATAGCACAACACAGTGGGGGAATACTGTACATGTTTGCGGGGGCACGGAATACTTGAGTGACTGCATAGCAAAATTTGCGTTGGACAGAGAGTGTTGGGGGAAAGGCGAGGGTAGTCTACGGTGTGCGGCAATTCGGTAGTGGACACCAAACGTGCTTTTGGCCATAGTTTGCCCATGTCGGGCAGCTTTTTTTTTGGGGGGCTTTTGGGCGTGTATATTCTGTCGCAGAGAGGTCCGAACCCCTTGGGGGACCCCACGTGGGACCTTACAGGAGGTAACACGCACCTGCGCTCCTAAGGGACACTTGGTTAGTAGGCGTTTAAGGTGCCGTATCATTTCAAGGGCGATTGGTTCTACGCGAGAGGAGTGGGAGGAGGACTAAATACAACCCTTGTTTTCTAAAGTGGTTGGCGGTCGCACCCCGCGACCATTCATCTTTGTTCAACCTCGAACGTTCGGCAGGGCCCACGGGGCAAGTACCCCCTGCCACCAGCTCAGCTTATCTCAACGAAGGGCTGCGGCTGGCAATCTTTAAAATTGCGGGCAGCGCAAGTGGCCAGGCAGACTGAAACCCACTCTGCTGCACATGCAGCTTTCGAATGTATTGCGAGCTGATGTTGACGCTGCATGGTCGTCCTCCTCCCATTCCTTCTCCCCCCCCCTCCTTGTTTCAATATGCACCGATGTCGTCATCGAACCCCTTCCCAGCTACCCTCGCAGCTACCCTGCCTCGGTCGCAGCATCGACCATAGCTAGGGCCATCATTGTTCAAACTCCTGCAGCAAATCACTGGGGCGCTCTAGCAGGTCACCAAGGGCCGCGCCTGGATCTTCGACAGTGCGAGCTGGCTCGCGCCAGTCATGCATGCCCTGGGCCCTGGATACCTCGGCATCGGACCGGCACGAGGGGCGCGACTCGCTCTGATCCGACTTCAGCGTCCAATTACGCCGCTTCTTAGGCGCCTGCATCCGGCCGCTCGCACTCACAGGATCAGAGGTCAGCCTGGCTGGCGTCTCAAGAGTCGGCCGCATGACATCAGGGCTCTTTGGCGAACGCTCACCAGCTGCGCGCTTCAAAGAAGAGTCGCCTGACGGTGCAATCTGCTGCAAGGGCACCTCATCAGCGCTATCTGAAACCTGAATGATTGTGTTTCGGCAGCCTGGGAGATCAAACGGGAAGCGGCGAGACGGCGGCCCTTGCGCGCCGTCAGCCGCAGCAAAACAAGCCGACGCAACTGCAACCTGCTTGGCGCCAGAAACATCATCGGGCTCTGGCGCCGCCGAGCCACCAATCGCAGAACTCGGACCCTTTGTGAAACGAGACTGGCCTTCATGATTGCTGGCGGCAGGGCGCCCGTCAGAATCTGCCTCGCTCGCCGCGAGCGTGGCGGGGGCCTCTGACGCGACACCCTTGCGCGGCTCCTCTGATGCTCCGTGAGCCCGTCCGCCAGAGTCGATTGCACCATCTGTTGGGTAGCGTGGATGACTATCCGCATGAGGCTCAGGATTACGATGTTTTGGTGTCCCTGCACGATGGATCACTGTAGCGGGTTCGGCGGGCTCTGAAGGGATCTCGGGATTCTGTCCTGGAGTTGCGGATGTGGGGCTTCCTCCGATAATGAATAACGTGCACGGGAGTTCGACATCAAGCCGCTTCTCATAGCCCATGGGTTTGCTCGGGTCCGTCATCACTAAGTTCAGCCATCCACTCACTTCGCAAGACATTATTGGCCAACGGGGCGCGGTGAGAGAAATGCCTGCGCGCGCCCGCTGCCCTGGAAACTTTCGACCCGAACGGCGACGTAATGATGGCGATGCATTGCCGACTACAACTGCGAATCCCACCGGCCCTCTGGGCGTCGGTGGTTTAGAGGGCTTCCTCTTCCACATGCCCGTCTTCCCCTTCGGGGAGGGCGTTACCCCTCCCCCTACCCCCTCCACTGGACCTGGGCGGGGGGCCCCGCGAGTCGCCTGAGCGTCCAAAACGGCCTCGGCGAGGAAGCCAACATCATTTGCTTTACGTTGGCGTTGGCCACATGTTGGCACCCTGAGGGGGGACTGCAATTAGACCCCCCCCCGTCCTGTAATCGATCTCGCCCAAGACGGCCCATCGATGGCCCCGAAGGCCCCCAGGGGTGTCCCAGGAGGGCCCCACGAGGTGGCCAGGCAGCCCCAAGAGGCCCTCAGGATGCCCCCAAGAGGTTCCCAAGAGACCCCCAAGAGGCCCCAAGAGACCCCCCAGAGGCACCCAAGAAGCTCCAAGAGGCCTCGGCGAGAATGCCCAATCATTGATGCTACTAAGGTTTTAGCCACATGGTGGCCTCTTGGGGGGGGCACTGATTAAGATGACTCCAAGAGTGCCTGGGGGAGCCCACGATGACCTCCCAGACGGCTCAAGATACCCCAAGACGTCTCATACTGCCTTCCTCTGCGTGCTGCCCACTTCCCTGGTCGAGGCAATTCCTCGGGGCATCGTTTCTGGATGGGTTGGTGGGGATTCGCGAAGCGCCAACAATTTAGTCCTAAGAGCTGTTTCCTAAGGGACCGTGGCCATACACGAACTTAGACACTACCTAGTCATATGGTTTAAGCGGGTTGGATAGCGGGTGTCATCTAATGGTCTACATTTTGGATGCAGTTGATCGCTCATTCGGGGCATCATTGCTACCGTGGGTCGCAGCGACAGATGAGCGCCGCAAGGGCGCGGACCACTCGGGGGAGGGCGGGCGGGGAGGGGAGAGGCGATAGGCTCTTCTTAAGGACGGAGGGGAGGGGGGATGATTTGACTATAGCTAGCTGGCTCGGTGCAACCTGAGAGCGGCGTCGGCAGACAGCGCGTGCAGGCGCAGCGCCGACGCGCGAACAGAACACATGCTTGCCACCAGGATGCGTGACATCTCGGGGCGATGCGCAATGCGTCCCCCTTCGCCAGCTCGCAGGGTAAATCTGCCAGCAGAAAGGGGCGCATGCTAAACTCCCATCACGTACCCCGACAAATCCAGAGACTCGCTCTCCTCGCCATCAGCAAGGGCGCGTTCAAAACTGAGGAGCTTCCTCCCTGCGTCAGTGGCCTCAAGACCGCTGCGCGCCAACAATCTCTGGTCGCGGTCCAAGGCTCGGAGCCGCACGTTGTCTGTGTGCTCGACCTTCCTGTGGCATCCGTGGCCATCGACCAGCCATGCCGCGAGGAAGCCGCACGGCCTCCCTCCTTTCATCGCTCCACCCGCAACTCTCTTCAACCTGGAGGTTCGCGTCAGGACGCACCCGTGCTTGGAGCAGACTGCCTCGAAACAGTTCTTCGACTCATAGTAGCTGATCTTCCCCGTGCCCACGTGAACAGTTGCCTCGGCAGGTCTCTGGCCGCCGCGCACAGGAGGCCCAGCGGCAAGTGGCGGAACCAGCTCTGGCGGCAGTGGAGCGGCTCCCGCCGGCGGCAGCTCCTCAGGCGGCGGCAGCGGGGGCGGCGGCGGTGGCGGCTCTCCCGAACCCGATGCCGCTGAACTGGCAGCCCCGCCGCCATCGCCTCCACTGGGGCCAGAAGAAGAAGAAGAAGAACCAGTGTCGCCGCCAGCTCCGTCGGCCCCGTCATCGGGGATCATGGCCAGAAACATGCCCATTAACTCATCCAAGTCGCTGCGTGGCTCGACACCCTCGCCACCCGTGCCGCCTCCCTCAGCGCCCTCATCCTTGGTGAGGTCCTCCTCGGGGTCGCAGCTGTCGCCGTCTGCCAGCGCCTGTGAGCCCGACGCAACTGAAGACCAATCAGGGGCAGAAGTATCTTTCACGTTCGTGCCCCTCTTCTCCCGCAAGGGCGGCCAGGCATGGTAGACAGGGCTGGCGCTCTCAACTGATACAATGTCTGGCGAAAGATACGGCAGAGCCAAGCTGGTAGAGCAAATCTGGAAGAACTCGACTGTCCACTTGGTGTTCAAGGACATTTCGCTGAAGGCCTGCATCTCTGTGTAGAAGCTGCCGACAGCCTGCGGCATATTGGGGGGCGCCGAGGGATCCCCTATGAAACCGTTTGCCCTCAACCCTCTGCATTGCCAGACACAAACACCTCAATGCCAAGGGGGGCGGGGGCTGGGAGATACGCGAGGCGCGCGCACTGGAAATGCATCGGCTATGCGGCTACGCGTCGGGGCGCACAGGAAAAGCATTTAACCTGGAGAAACGCATGGCAGACACGAACATCCCGCGAGCCTTCAACTTGATCTTCCGCTCATCCTCAGGCTGAGCAGCTGGCTTCTGCAATTTGCTGAAGGTCGGCCGAAATGGGCTCAAGTACATCGCGGCGACGTGGAACCACAGTTCCACAGGGGGTCCCTCGGCGCCCCCCAATGGCGAACCCTCAAACCGACACACGATGAAGCCATCGACCAGCAATGCTCGCATCGAAGATCGCGGTGGGCAGGCGGCCTTGAGATGGACCAAGTACTTATTCCGAAACTTCCACATGCGCAGCCCATCCCCTTGACAAATGCAGATGCCAGCCTTCATGCACGGAGTGAGGAGCGCAGCTGGGGCATCGACAGGAGCGCAATCGTCCCTCATGATTGTGCGGTGTCTCTGCGACCATTGTTGCTCTAGGTATTGCCCTAAGTTGCATTTGCTGAACGCCTCCGCCCACGCAACGCCAACTTTCGCATGCTGCTCTGAAGGGGGGCGCACGAAGTAGCAATGACCACGGCCCTCGCATGGCACTGGAACAATATCAGACTGCCGCAATATAGGTATTTGCCTGCGGAGCTCCTCCACGAAACCAGCGCCACTGCCAACCTCGAACTCAGAAAGCGTGTCCTGAATATCCTTCTCCTGCTGGGCAACCCGCTGCCGATTCTGTGAACTCAACTCCTTGGCAACGGCCACGTGGCAAGATACATCCATGAATGAAGTGCCCCCTGGGAGAAGGCTCACCACGTCGCCGCTCGTCGACTGCACGCGATTGGCCTGCGCCTGCCGCGTTGCCCGAAGTCTCATGGCAGCGCGCTGCTTCTCGTTCAGTCCGAACGCCCCTGCCTTGGGGCCAGCGCGCTCAGCCCTGGCAGCGACAGTGGCGAGGTTGCCATCACATACAAGTCTGTTCCAATCGTCACCGCCCCGTTGTTTGATCTCTCTGTACTGGGCGCTCAGGGCTCTGATGTCACAACCTCTCATCCCTCCCGCAGCCGAAGTCGCCGTGCTCACATGGGCCCTCCAAGAGCCCCCTGGCCTCATGCGCTTCTTCTCCTGCGCGGGCTCGTCGGGCACGGCGTCCTCCACCCCCCTCCCCTGCAACGTGAGGGCACGGCGAATGGGCAACGTGCGCATGCCATTCCGACCCCGCCAATCCGCCACCGCGCCGTTGGGCGCGGCGGCAGGTTGGCGTGGTCGGAATGCGTATTCCTTCAAGCACCCGTGGGGAGTCCATGAAGGGTCTTGGCCTCACAGTGCCAAACATTATTGGGCTTGTCGCGTGCCCCCTGGGGTTCCTCGCAGCGTCTCGCGCGATGTTGTTGGGCCTGGTGGAATGCCCGATATGGGGCGGGAGGGCATCGCGCGGCCCTCGAGACGGCCCTGGAAGAACCCAGGTCGCCCGACGATCGCCCCAAGACGCCCAAGATGGCCTCAAGATGGCCCAAGAGGCCTCCGAGACGCCCAAACAGGGCCCCAAGAGCCAAGAGGGCCTTGAGATACCAACATAATGCATATTCCACGTGTGTTTCAATGCTCTGGGCGTCGATTATTCCAGCTCCCGACGCTCCACGACTGTCCAAGGTGTCCTCAGGACCGCCTCAAGACGGCCCACGAGGCCCCCCAGGCGGACCCCAGCACTACCCAAATCAGGCTCCAAGGCGGCTCCAGAGGCGCCCAAGACGACCCCAGAGGGTTTAAAGACAACCCCACGGAGGGCCCAGAGAGGGGGAACACGAACCGAAAATCCGAGCCCCCGCCCCAAGAGGCCCCCATGAGGCATCACGGAGGCCCCGAGAGCCCCCCCGAGAAGCCCCAACAGATCCCCAGGAGGCCCCGAAGACGCCTTCAGAAACCCCAGAACGGCCCCCAAGAGGCTTCAAACTTGTCACCAACCGAGAGGCCCCGCGCGACATCCCAACGAGCACCCAACAGACAGGCTTCCGACCCACAACCCAGGCTGGCGAGATGGGGAGGCCGTCAGATAAGTTATCTTCACGCCCCCGCCGCTCCCCCCCACCACCGCCCCAAACATTGCGCACCGTCGTTCGGACTCAGAATTGCGCGTGTCACTCACCCCTCCCCCGTCCGCAAACATAACTTCGCGCTAACCCTCGACCTGACGCCCCCTGAGCGCCCGATTCTCGCATCCCTGTCCTGCTCGCTCGCACTGGTCTCATGGCGGTGCTGGCCAGACCAAGGTCGCGTCCTCTGAAGAGTGCGAGCCTGCTGCATCAGCCACTCGGCGGAGGCGTCCTCGATGTTGAGCGTGTGTGTGTGGGTTGACCTCTGCTCCAGCTGGCGTCGGACGGCAGCGTGCTTCGCCTCCACGCAGGTGATGTCCACCTGAATGCGCATGGCGAGGGTGAGCAGCACCTCCCAGAGGTCCTGGCCAACCAAGTCAGGGAAGCGGGCGCACAAATCTTTACCCCACGGCCCCTTCATACAGTCTGGGGTTCGGTTCAACGACTGCGCCCTGCTGCGATCCACGAGCAGCCCGAAGACTCTGAAGTGGAAGAGCGAGTGGTTCGACACGTGGAGCTGCTCCACCAGCGCGCCTTCCCGCGCGAGCAGGCGGAACGCCAGACAGTTGAACTCCTCTGTGTAGCACCTCTCTGGAAACGAACGCCAGTGATGCGGCCCAAGCCAGATCGCCTGGAGCTCTTTGAAGAAATTTTCCTCCAGTATGAGCTCGCACGCGGTGACGATCCTGTAGTCCCTAGCGCCTAGTCCTGGAAGGCGTCCCATCTGATGCGACCTCGCCACGGCCGCCCTCTGGCTGAGCTCCCAGCGCAGGCTAGCCATGTCCAGCTGGTCGTGGAGCATGCGCATGATGGGATTGAGCGCGCACCTCAACAACATCAGGTCAGGCAAGGGATCTCTGGACAACCATTCGAGCGTCAACTTCCTGTCCTCGGCGTTCTTCTCTGCGAAGCTCGGCTCCGAGTCAGCGCGGCCAGTGTTGTCGACGACCTCATGTCGGTCAGCTGGAGCAGCGTCGGCGGGTACCTCCGCATCTGGCCCGTGATGGACGTGCGCGACATCATCGACCCCGCCGTCGTCCAACACACCAGCAGCACCATCGGCGCCCACCGCCCCGCCAATAGGGCCCGCGGGAGGTAATTCTTTGCCGAGGGTTCGAGAAAACAAAGGATACGTCGCAGACGCCAGCCCGTGTATTGCTTCGAGGCGCCCCCAAAAATCAATTGCGATCTCTGAGCCCGTCCGCCGATGTCTCGGCCACACGCTGGGCTTCGCGCTCACCAGGGCGAAACTGAGACCGTTCTCGATGACGCTTGCCACTGCAGCTACGCCGATGTCGGTCACAAGCCCGTGTGGCACGCATACCTCGACGTAATCTCGATTCCTCCAGTCGCCGCGTGGAAGGCAAGCGACAACTACTTTCTTCACCTCCCTGTCAGGGCCAGTCTCGAAAAAAACATCTTGATGACAGATCTCTTGTACTTAACAGCGTCATCTGGCAGCCCCTCGGGGACGAGCTTGATCCTGGACTTGATCACGTGCCTCAAGCACTTCCTAAAATGATTCAAGTAGCCGCTGAGCTGCAAGGAAAGGGATGCGTGAATCACAGACGAAATCGTGCGAGGCATGAGACCCTCAAACGTCTTGCTGTGGATACCTGCTGTCACGTGAACTTCGCAGAACAAGTGCAGGGACTCCCACCCATGTCGGTCAGACGCGATGCTGTTCTCCACGACGATGTTGGGCTTCGCAGAGTCAGAGCAGCAGAAGCGCATCCGTTGTTTGAAGCCGTCGCTGTATGTGGACACCGCGCAACTCCGTAGCACTGCTTTCTTGCACACTGGCGCAGCCGTCGACTCCATCGGCTGCAGGGGGCACACCGTATTCAGATACAGCCGCACTGGGATATCGCCAACATTGACGAGCAACCACACTGCTTGGTTAATCTGCATGAGCTTCGTGACCATCGCAGCACTTCGTTCGTGAGCAGCGAGGGCGTGCATGAGCCGCAGTGCCCTGCCAAACGGCAGGGGGACAAGAGCGTGGAGATTGACATTACTTGCGGATCCTGCAGCAGCATCCCCCCTCAGCGTCGTCTTCATGGGGGTCTCGTCGTAGCGTGACGTGTCGACGTACAGCAGGCACCGTTCTCTGCCGAGCGACTCCACCAGGGCGCCCTCGAGCTTCTTCCGCAACTGAACCTGGCACAAGAAATACGCCTCAGCAAAGCGGTGAAGCGCTTTCTGCAGGACCTGGCGGTCGTGGCCTGTCTGCCTGGCGATCTGAGACCAGTTCAGCACGAGCCCAGAGGACATGCACCAATGTCGAGCCACATCCAGGATGATAGGACGCTGCACAGCACCAGGTGACATCCCCATTGCGACGCACGACTCAAGGTGAAGTGATAATGGGCTGGGCGGCGCAAGGGATACAACAGAAACTGGCATGCTCTTATCCCAGTCCCTCACGATCACACCCGTGTGTCTGGTCACCAGTTCTGCCGCGGGCGCATGAGAATCAGACTCCGTGGGCCTTGGTGGCGAGTCCAACTCCACTGATTGTGAATCCAAATCATCTGATACGGAACGCACCCACGACGCTGGACGACCTGTTCTCGATTTTTTCTGTGTCGGCTGGGGTGCCAGAGTGTCGTCCAGCGCATTCAACAACATGTTCGGCTCGGCGGCGGCTGATGCATCTGCTGGGGCCAAGCTGGCTGCGTCGATGGCCGCCACCGAGCCCCACGGGTCCTCTTCGGGCGGTTCGGGCTCCACATTATGAAGACTATGGACATATATGAATGAACATGAAGGGCTATCATGTTCCCAGAGCGAGGGGCCAGAACCTCTCGAGCCAAAATGGCTAAGGACGGGATGGTGTGCAGGGTGAACAAAGGGGGCGTGGGGTGGGTCACCGTTCCGCGAAAATGTACAGACGCGGCAAATGATTATTGGGAGATATGGGAGAGGCATTTTTGGGGCGTCGACCGCACTGTGCTGGGGGTCTCTCGGCAAGGCGCAACATTGCAGCTTGGCCCACGTTAGTTGGCCTGGAACGTCGTTCGGCGAGGCGCAGCATCGTGATGCAGCAACGGGAGTCGCAGACATAGTAAGCTCTGGGCGAGGCGCGGAATTGTAAGGACTGTCTCTAGGCGAAACTCAATTTTGCATTGGCGTTTGAAGGTTTTGCGTCGCGCGTGCCCTCTCAAACATGGGGTGCGTGGGATGTCCCATGTTCGAAGCTGGGGCACGACTCATTATACATGGGGGGGACGTGTAAACGTGGCCATGGGAATTACGTTTTGCGATTTCGAAGCACTACGCGCTACTGTTGTCAGAAATGCATGTGGCGGCGCTTGAAATACATATAGCGCCGCACTGTCGAATCATGTTTCACTTTGCCCAGGTCAGGCTTTAACAGGCCCTGGGACCAACGAACAAACACAAGCAATCCAGGCCATAACTTGTTTGCACATGTGGCCTGCGCGCAACGACCGTCCTGCGCGGGCGTCGCGTATCCGACTCTCTGTCATACTGCCAAAATCGCATTCGCACTCCTCCTCCCCCCTCCTCCCAAAGCAACGTCGGACACCGGCGGTTTCTTATGGGGGAAAGTAGGTGATAATGAGGTGGGGAAGTAAGATTTGCGGGGGGGGGGGTACAACGAGGTGACCTGAATGGAATCACCGAAGAGCGCGCATATTGCTGATGGGACGAAGGAGTAGACACATCGGGGCAACGTTTAGAACGAGGCCAAGTATAACGAAATACTGCAGGTGGCTAAACGACTTACTTTGTAACATGATTTGTCTCGCGCGTGGGCCCCTCGCCTTCTTGAAGGGCGAGCGGGCGGGCTGGGCGTACCTATTTTTAACGATATGCACGAAGTTATTTTAAACCTATTTTTGACCTCTCTGGCACTTTCTTCATACATGAGGCCTTACCAGGGGCGGCCACATCATAACCTGAGTGTCCTCCAGTGGGCCTCTTTGGGGCCTCTCGGAGGCCTGTGGGCTCTCCTGGAGGCGTCTTGGGGCGCGCTCAGGGCCATTTTTGGCCATCTTGGGGGCCTCTGGGGGCCTTCGGGGAGGCTCTTGGGGGCCTCTTTGGGGCCTCTTGGGGCCTCGCGGGGCCCTCTTGGGGACCGCTGGGCTCGCTTAGGCAGTCTTGAAGCCCTGTCGGGGCTCTCCTGGAACCGTCTTGGGCGGCTCCTGGCCATCTTGGGGCTCTCCTGGGCCGTCTTGGGACGATTTTGGGGGTCTCTTGGGCCGTCTTGGGGCGGTCTTGGGGGCCTCTTCGGCCGTCTTGGAGCGGTTTTGGGAGACTCTTGGACGGTCTTGGAGCGTCGGAACTCTGAAAAAGCGAGAAGGCCCAAAGCCTAGAAAAAAAACACTAAAAATCAACGATTTTGGCTTGTCGCGGCTCTCTTGGGTGGCCTCTTGGGATGCCTTCGGGGCCTCATGGAGCTCTCTTGGAACGTCTTCGGGGCTTCCTGGCCATTCCTGAGGGTATCTATGCGCGTCTTGGAGCGCTCGCGGGCCGTTTTCGGCGGTCTCGATCTGTTCCTGGCGGTCCCAGGGGCCCTCCGGGACGCTTCGGACGCTCCCGGGGGCGCCCTGCACCCCCCATGGAGATTACAGGCACCGCCCCGGGCCGCCCCCGGGCCCGACTCCGATATATGTATGTATGTATGTATGAATGTCTGTCTGTCTGTCTGTCTGTCTGTCTGTCTGTCTGTCTGTCTGTCTGTCTGTCTGTCTGTCTGTCTGTCTGTATGTGTAAATGTATATGTATATGTATATGTATATGTATATGTATATGTATATGTATATGTATATGTATATGTATATGTATATGTATTTGTATATGTATATGTAATATATACATATATTAATATATATATATATATATATTATATTATATATACTATATATATATATATATGTTATATTTATATTATATTAGTGGTAATTATGGAAAACATAACCGTAGAGGACTGTATGATCTGGCACACAGGAGAAGGCCACAGCTTATAGAACATACGTACGTCGTCAAGGGCGCCTGTGAAGGCGCAGAAGTACTCCTCCAATAACACAATATAAAAGTAAAGAAAGTCAGCAAAGGAGCAAAAAAACAATAAATAAAAAAAAAAGGAACAATACCCAAAAAAACTAATCCTCCTCCAAAGAGAGATAAAAAAAACAAAAAAAAAAACAAGAAAAAACAGAAGAAAAAAAAACAAAAAAACACAAAAAAAGGCGCGGAATCATGTTCCCGGACCGCCTTCCGGGAACATGATGGGGACGACCTCCTGAGGGCCTCCAGTGGGCCTCTTTGGGGCCTCTCGGAGGCCTGTGGGGCTCTCCTGGAAACGTCTTGGGGTGCGCTCAAGGCAATTTTTGGGCATCTTGGGGGCCTTTCGGGGGCCTCCAGGGA
>CAUYUJ010002224.1:1447817-1515317 GCA_963575745.1 Prorocentrum cordatum | reverse complement strand
CGTCCTCGGGACGGGGGGAGGGTCGGGGTGCGGGGCCGTGGGTGGGAGAGGTATACTGGTGTTGCTCTGCCTGTGCGGCTGCCGCCTCTGCGCTCCTGCTTTCTCTTGTCCGCGGTCCGCCCAGGGGCGGCCGCTGGCCTTGTTGGCCATTGCTGTGCACCTGGCGGGGGCGTGTCCCGCTGCGCTGTGCCACCGCACCGGGGTGCGAGTGGCGTTGGGACGGCCTCGCGGTGCCCGTCCGCACACGCGGCCTTGCGCGCTGTGCGTTCGCCTCTCTGGGCTTGGGTCCCCGCGAGGGCTGTGGCGTGCACGCTGCCCATGCATGGCCGCGTGACGCGTTTTGTCCCACCCGCCCGCGCCCTGGGGGTTCTTCGCGCCCTTGGCGTCTCGGGCGTCGCTGCGACGCGCGTCGGGGCGACGCTCGGGGCGCCGCACCCCATGTCTGGGGAGCGGCGTTCCCCTGGGCCGCGGAGCGGGCCTCGGTATTTCTCTGCCCTCCCACGGCGCGTGGGGCAGGCATTTGTGTTGGGGATGCGGGTGATGATGAGGTGATGATGGTGATTTTGATGATGGTGGCCCAATGATGGTGATGATACTGGTGATGATGATGATGATGGTGTCACGATGATGTTGATGATGATGATGGTGGTGATGATGATGATGTCGATGATGATGATGCTGATGCTGCTAATGGTGATGATGGTGTGATGATGATGATTTGATGTTGTTCATGATCGTGATGATGAGATGATGATGATGATGCTGGTGGTGTTCCGATGATGATGATGGTGTCCCGATGGTGATGATGTTGATGATGGTGACGATGATGGTGTCCCGATGGTGATGATGATGATGATGATGATGATGATGATGATGATGATGATGCTGATGATGATGATGATGATGATGTTGATGACGTTGATGACGACGATGGTGATGATGATGATGATGATGATGATAATGATGATGACGTTGATTGTGATATCGATAGTGAGATCGATCGTTAGACCGAGTGTGCAATCGATTGTGAGATCGATAGTGAGATCGATTGTGAGATCGATAGTCAGATCGATTGTGAGATCGGTCGAATGAAATAGATCGAGTGAGATCGATTGTGAGATCGATCGAGTGAGATCGATCGAGCGAGACCGATCGTGAGATCGATAGTGAGACCGATCGAATGAGACGTTGGTTCCTCCCCCCCCCGAACCTCCTTATCACCCGAAGGGTGGTCGTATATGTATATATATATATATATAGATTTGTTCCTCCTCCCCCCAGTGCCAGTCCGACCCTCGCCCGACCAAGGTGCGGTCGACGGCGACGCCTTCGGCGACCCGGGGCCTTCCGAGGCCCCCGGCCCGCGGCGCCCAGCACCAGCCGCTCCTGCCCTACGCGCCCCCTGTTCTCTAGGGGCCTCGGGGCCTCCGATATTAATACATATATTAATATCGGAAATTGGGGGGTGAGATCAATATGTAACGGAAAGCCCCCCACCGGGAAATCGGTTTCGGTTTCGGGTTCGTGTCGTGCGTGCGAGCCAGGCGAAGCTGCGTGGGCGGCCGCGGGGGATGACCTCGCCGTGGCTAGGGCGGGTCAAAACAAAAGAGCACCCCTCAGGTGGGCCGGCGTGGCCACGGGTGTCCCGCCGTGGTGTCCCGTCGGTGTCCGCGGGCGGTGGCAAGGGGTGTCCCGCCGTGGTGTCCCGTCGGTGTCCCATCGGTTTCCTATCGGTGTCTCGCCGTCGGTGTCCCGTCGGTGCCCGGTCGGTGTCCCGTCGGTGTCCTGGTTGGTGTCCCGGTTGGTTTCCTGTGGGTGCCCCGACTGGTGTCCCGATCGTCGAACTCATCACCAAACTCGTCACCTCCACACTCATCATCACATTCCTGATCGCCACACTCATCGTCAAAAGGGTCGAAGGTTGGGGGGTGAGATCGCAATGGATCGTAGACCCCCAACCGGGAAATCGTTTCGTTTCGTTCGTGTCGTGCGTGCGAGACGAAGCTGCGTGGGCGCGCGAGAGGAATGAAACCCGCCGTTGCTAGGGCGAAGTCAAGACAAATGATTCTCCCCTCCCGCCCGTCCGGCGGTGGCCTCCAGTGTCCCGCGGTGTCCCGTGGTGTCCCGTGGTGTCCGCCGTTGCCAGGGCGAAATCGAGACAAATGATTTTCCCCCGCCCGCCCGTCCGTCCGTGCGTCCGGTGGTGGCTCGTGGTGGCTCGCGGTGTCCCGTGGTGTCCCGCGGTGTCCCGTGGTGTCCCAAAAAGTGAGATCGATAGTGAGATCGATGTGGTGCCCCGAGGTGTCCCGTGGTGTCCCAAAAAGTGAGATCGATAGTGAGATCGACAGGTGTCCCGTGGTGTCCCGTTGAGTAAGATCGATAGTGAGATCGATACTGAGATCCATGTGGTGCCCTGAGGTGTCCCAAAAAGTGAGATCGATAGTGAGATCGATAGTGAGATCGACAGGTGTCCCGTGGTGTCCCGTTGAGTGAGATCGATCGTGAGATCGATAGTGAGATCCATGTGGTGTCCCGAGGTGCCCCGTGGTGTCCTATGGTGTTCCGTTGAGTGAGATCGATAGTGAGATCGATAGTGAGACCGATTGTGAGATTGAGAGGTGTCCCGCGGTGTCCCGTGGTGTCCCGTTGAGTGAGATCGATAGTGAGATCGACAAGTGTCCCGTGGTGTTCCGTTGAGTTAGATCGAAAGTGAGATCGATTGAGTCAGATGTTCCCCCCCCCTCTCCCCGCCCCCCCGCAACCTCCTTATCACCCGAAGCGTGGTCGTATAGGTAGGTAGTATAAGGGGGGGAATCATTTCCAGTTTTGTCATCGCCATCCTGATTCTTCGCCAGCATCGCCAGAGTGTTACCCCGGTGCCATCATGCATTGTCATGAGCATCGTCGTCTTGCATCGTTGCCAACTCGTGAGCGCATCACCAACATCGCCACCATCACAATCATCGCAACTGTCCTACTTAAGTTGGTTATTTCACTCCCGACCTCCTCATCACCCGAAGGGTGGTCGTATAGGTATAAATACATTCCTATACGACCACCCTTCGGATACAAGGCGGTTGGGGGGGAAAATAAGCCAGCGTCTCACTCAATCTATCTCACTATTGATCTCACTTTCAATCCCACTATCGATGTCACCAACGCTCTCACTCGCGATCTTACTATCGAGCGGCTCGGCTCTCGGACTCGGTCTATCGTACTCAATATCCTCGATCCCACTACCTATGTACCGATCTCACTATTAACGTCGCGATCGATCTCACTACCGTTGTCACACCGATCTCCCTCTATCTATCTATCGATCTCACTATCTATCGATCTCGCAGTCAGCATCACTATCGATGCCACTATCGATTGTCGAGACACCACGGGACACTGCGCCACGGGATACCACATGACACCACGGGACACCACTGGACACGGGCGGGACGAGCGGAGCGCAAGGATGTCGGAAGGGCAACGTCGGGGGGGAACCCGCTCGGGGGGGGGGTGATTGACTCCCGATGGCGAAGCCGCATGTTCCTGGGCGGGGTGGGCTATCAGGCCCCCACCCATCGGCGATCAATGGGCGATTCGGGGCCGATGCTGCCCTCCCCCCCCCGAACCAGTCCCAACCTGACGTTGCCCCGGCAGGTGGCTGCGCCACCACCCCGGCCCTCTGCGGGCCCTCCGCAGAGCGCCTGGGCGTTGCTGGCGGGACGCTGGCGCGGCGGGCTGGGCTCTGCCAGCGTGGCGCCTCGTGGAAGGCCTCGGGCTAGGACCGCCTGCCCTAGGGGCTGTCGGCCCGGGCCAGCTCGGTGGCCGCTGGGGGACAAAGCG
The DNA here is from genome assembly GCA_963575745.1 of Prorocentrum cordatum. Lineage (NCBI taxonomy): Eukaryota > Dinophyceae > Prorocentrales > Prorocentraceae > Prorocentrum > Prorocentrum cordatum. The sequence continues at coordinate 1,511,480 of CAUYUJ010002224.1, read as the reverse complement.
CCTCGCCGTGGTGGGGGCGCTGGCGGCTGCGCCGTGGCCCCAAGGGGGCGCGACCGGCGAAGCTGCCACTGCTGACTTCCGCAAGGCGCTGCGGCCAGCATCCCCAGGGCGCCCCCAATTGCGGACGCCCTCGGCCGCGGTGTGGCCCTTGGTGCCGCATATAGGGGCAGACTTGAGCTCGTTGATGCACGCATGCGTGCGCCCAGGCTGGCGGGGCTCGGTACTGCGGCGTTGGCTGTGCTTGGCGCATTAACACCAAACTGTTTAGGTTGCGTAGGGCTGGGGGGTCAGGTCTGCAGAACACCTCAAACGGACGTCAATGGGCGCAACCAACCTATTCGGTCAAGGTGAAACTGATGCACCACACAAGGCGTCAAACCAAAACTCTGGACATCAGCGAATGGCTGGAGGTTGCGCGCCCTCGTCGGCTTTACCAGCGAGGCGTTCGACCACCTTCACGTCCCCTTTTTGGTGGCCCTGCAGAGGAAGGCGCTCTCTGACCCTCAGCCCTACTCAACGTTTCGGTATCGATGGCCTCAGTGCACCATTGAAGGCTGAACTCAAAACACCAGCAGTAGGCTGAGACGCTGCACCATAACTAAGTACGCGGCCGATGTATATCAAGAGCTCGAGATGGCAAATTTAGTCTTCATTGGCTCTGACTTCAAGCCACCGCCAAGACCGCTCACTGTGCGCGCGAATGCACAGCCCCCAGCGACGTGGATATTTGGTCCAAAGGGGGCACCTTTTCAGTGGCCTCAAACGCGGGCCTCCCATCCATCCGCACGAGAGACAAAGAGAGACAAAACCCATGGATATTGTCTCTGCACCCAGCGCGGTGTCGTAAGCGGGGGAGGTGCATTGGCCCCTTGCCTGACCCGCCGCAGGAGATCGCGTCTTCCGTCGCCACCGCCCTGCACATCTCCGCGCGGCAAAAAGGTCCAGTGCAAGTCCAGCGCAGGCCCTTTGGCCAAGCTGGAGCTTGCCCAATGATGTGCTGCAATGTCGCACCACGTGAAACTACTCGCGGGAGCACTAATAATATGTAGCTCGTCCACCTGTTTTTTGGCTGGGGCCATCACTGCCTGGAGGGAAGAGCAATAAATAAATGAGACATGGCCTGCCATCGCTGATCTGGGATGCCCACCGCTTCCCGACGACCGAAACCGTCTCCTCTCGGGCTGTACACTTGGATTTCCTTGTGGCAAAGATGCAGAGGTGGCTCCTGCCCCCGTGTGGCAGCAGCAAGCGCAGTACATGTTTTTTCCATTGAGCCAACAAGAGTACGCGTGAGATCATGACAAGCACACTATATGCAAAACCTGAGACACAAATTATGCTCACCTGTTTCACAGGTAAGACTTTCTCCCAGGTTTTGCAGCCCCGAAGCGCTCGGCCCCTGTGGCCTGCGCCTTTCGCAGTACGTCTCCTGAGACGACTGCGCAACCCTCTTAAAAGAAAAGGAAAGCAGGAAAAGCATCCTGACACTCCAGCAACAGACTTACTGAAACATGGCATTGGAGGACAAAGCAGAGGTGGAGAGAGAGAAGGAGGAGGGGGAGGGACCACCACCACCACCAACCTCCTGGACCAGGTCTTGGAACTCCTGCCACGTCACCAGCTGCTGGCCCTCTAGAGTCTTCCTGGAGGCGGCCTGGGTCCGGCTCTTGAGTCCTGGCGTCGTGCGTCGTCGCTCTACCTCCTCGGATTCGTCGACGAGGATCAGCTTCCCGCTGATCATGAGGTCGAACAGTGCTGCGTTGCCCTTGGTGATGTCGTCCTTCGTGAGGGCGTCGACTGGCATTCGGCCATGGGGAATCCAACGGATTTTCCCCTTCGCCTCCTCCAGGGCAGCACATATGATGGCCATGTCGATGGCCGTCCTCCTGTCCCGGGCGCTGGCGTTGCCTTCCTTCATCATGGTGTCGTAGATGCTCTTGGCGTCTACCACGTGAACTTGACGCTCACGAGAGCCTAGACGACAGTCGCTCCGGAGCATGGTCGTGAAGGGCCCGGAGCCACGACGGTGGTCCTGCACGTTGACATCCTGGAAGACCACGTCCCGGTACAGGATTTGCAGGAACTCGACTTCGGCGACAGCAGCACTGAGAGCCTGAGTCTCGCCAGCGAGAGTCGACGGCACCTTCCGGCGAAGCTTAGAGCTTCTCCAGGACAGCATCGAAGCCTTGACGGCTTGATTGCTGAGGACGTCGGCGTCGGCAGCAAGCACCATCCAGGCCCCCTGCGTCGGGTCGTCGGGTAGGCCCTTGTCGTCCAGCATGTCTTCTTTGGCGCCCACGCCGCCGGCGTCCGAGAAGGAGACAAAGGCCATCCTCTCCGGATCCAGCTTCCACGCCGTCAGTCCTCGAGAGGCGGTGGATCGGAGGTGGCGGACGAGACGGTTGGCCAACGACACGTCTCCGGTAGTCGGTGCCTTTAGCCTACTGGCGAGGATCGAGGCCACTCCTGCTGCCTCGGGTCTGGTCTCTCGTCCGACCCAGTTGAATTTATATACCAGTGATCGGAGGGCCTTGAACTCGGAGTGTTCGAGAGGTGAGTCTTTGCGGGCCAGGCGGCCTCGGGCCATTGATATGGGTTTGACCTCTTCTAGAATATACTTCTCTTGGTCCAGCACAGCACGGCTAGGACCAATCGTCACCCTCCGGCCGGCAAAGTCGACCGGGCCCTCGTGGCAGTTCCTGTACTTGCCGAACTTGAATCGGGATTCCAGCGTCTGTCGTAGCCAGCTCCTAGTCGTAGAGTCAGCGCTGGCGATGAAGAAATCATCGACCTCAAGAAGAACCATGTTCAGGATCTGGCCCCGGAAAACGTACCGCACCCACCAGCAGGGTTCGAGGAGGCTCTTGATGAACCCGTGCTGCTGGAGGAACTTGATCACTGTGCGTCTCCAGGCAACTGGGGCGTCGTCCAGGCCGTAGACGTTGACCCGTAGTAGAATCAGTGATCCCTTTGCCAACTCTATGCCCTCGCACGGTTCGACGTAAATGTCCCCCTGCGACCGGGTCATGGGGTCGGACTGGCAGAAGGCGTTTTTGACGTCAGCGATGTCCGCCAGCATGCCCAAATTCATGAGCACCTGGACGAACAACATGATGCTGGTCGTCTGGGGAGTCGGGGCATAGACCTGGAGAGATCCTGAGTCTGGGTCACGGTGTCCGTGAACGCACCAGCGGGATTTGGCCGAGGGCTCCGATCCAGTGCCCTCCACGGGCTTCCAGCGCCGGACCATCCGACTCGAGATGATCCGCTCCGGTTGGGCCTTCCGCACGGCTTCCGCCTTGGAGGGAGGTATGACCTCCACCGCTCCGGTGGCCATCATCGCCCCCCATTCCTTCTGGTCGGCAGCTCGAAACTTCTGTCGTTCATCGGGCGTAAGCTGCTTGAGGCTGACCTCGCCTCCACGGCTGGCAGCGAAAGAGCCGATCCCCGGGGCAATCAGTCCAGTCCAGTCGTCGCTGTGGCCACCCAAGACCTGGCTGGCCAGGACCGCCTGGACCCCCTGGGTACCACCACCACCACCACCTGGGAGGAGGAGAAACTCTTCCCTCTCCTGCTCCACTCCCGCCAGTCCCTCCTGCCGGTCGCGTGGCGACCGGCTCCGGCCTCGGACGCGGCCCGTCTCGAAGTCCTGGATGATGTCCGAAACTGGCCTCCTACCCTCGGCCCGAGAGATTGCCGGGCGCTCCTCCCCTTCTTCACCGCCCGGGGAGAGAGGAGGAGCAAGGGCGGAGGACGGAGCCGGCGGAGCGGGAGCAGAGGCCGGAGGTGGGAGACCCGGAGGAGGAGAGGGAGAGGAGGGCCCTGAATCTCCGTCGAGGAGTCGGGCTCTCTTGACCTCCGGTGGGCTGCTCACAGCCCTCGATCTTTGGATGCACAAGGGCACGTCATCTGGCTGCCTCAGCCTCGTTCTGGGAGTGGGACGGCTCGCCTCCGGAGGAGCAGGAGGAGGAGGAGGAGAGGTAGGGGAGTCCCCTGGATCAGCCTCACCCCCGACAGGTCCCGTCTCAGAGTCGGGATCCGTCACTTGCCTGGAGCCTCCGCCTGATGGTCCAAGATCCTCCCCGGACCCCTCCGCGATGGAGGGAAGCCTGGTCCGCTCGCTGCCGGCTTGAGCGTCCCCGACCCCGCCTCCGAGGGGGGCCTCGGTCTTCCCAGGGCCTGCGACACGGACCCCCTTGGGTTGGGCGGAGGTCCGAAGGCCGACGGAGGAGAGGGAGGAGACGGCGCTCCGACACTCTCGGGATCCTGAGCCGACGGAGGGACGGGTCCGGAGGTGCTCGGCACCTGGGGCCCTGGGTCGACGTCGGGCCTGGCTGGTTCGTCCCAAGCCTCATCAGGAGGTGGTCCCTCCCGCTGTACGTCCACAGCGGCCGCTCTCCGGGTATGTACCTGGGCCAGGAGCTCCTGCCACTGTGGACTCTGGGCCAGCTGAAGACCGCACTCCTCCTCGGGACTCGCAAGCCTGACTTGCTCGACGACAGAGCACTTCCAAAGCCTAGCCCGAACAGCCACCCAGACCGTTCCCCTTTCGCACAGCACGACCACCCCGGGACCGGTCCAGCAGGCTCTCCTACGCCCCAGGGCGTCCGCCCTTGATGACGTCCTGCTGAGATTTCGCCACACGAACACCCACTGGCCGGGAGTGAACTCCTTGAACGCGGGTCCCCGGGCCCTCGAGGCACGGCTTATCTTCTCCCGAGCCGTGGTCTCCATGGCCAGTCTGCGGGCCACGGCTCGGACCTCCTGGGCTCGCGCAAACTCGGCCCCTGCTGAGTCTTGCTCTGAATCCGGACAGGTGATGTCGTGCCATCCTGGGAGACCGCGAGCGTCGTCGGACAGAAGCTCGTGAGGCATGCGGGGGTTGCGGCCGAAAACCAACTGCTGAGGGGAGAACCCTCCCCGGTGCCAAAAACAGTTTTTATGGGCGACAAGCTCGTGGGTCAGATCATCAAGCTCCTCGACGCTGCTGGGGAGGGACACCCCGGCGTCGATTTCGGCCTTCAGGCGGTCCTTGACCCAGGCGCCGTGGCGTTCAACCCTCCCGTTCTGCCACGGACTGTCGGCGTCGCACACGTGATGGCAGACGCCCCACTGTTCAAGGCCTCGAGCGAAACGCTCTCCAAACTCCGCCCCCCCATCGGATATCAGGAAGTCGGGAGCCCCGAAGGGCCTGACCCAACTCGTGGAGAAAGCCCTCCACACAGTGACTGCCCTGGCGTCAGCCAGGCGGGCACAGACCTGCAAGTTAGAGCCGTGGTCGGCGATATTCATAAACGGGTAGGTCGTTCCAAGAAGCTCCAGGTAGAATTCAACAGATCGGTCCCCACAATGTGATTGAACCTGAAAGTCCTGGGCATGGCGACCTTCCGGTGGTTGCTCGAGCGCTGCCGTTCCTCACATTCGGAGCACCGAAACTTACATCGAGCCCACCGCACTAAGTGTCTTTTAACCCCCCCAGCCCTTAACACGCGACAGAACTTCCGGGTGTCCGGATGACCCATGTTCACGTGCAATTTGAAAATGAGCCGCTTCTCTTCCTCGCTGGGATCGGGGTCGCTTGGCACTTCGGTCTTGCGCCGGTCGACTCGGGTCTCTGGCTCGTCTCCGCTGCTCTCGGAACCTTCCGCCTCGGCTTCCTGCTCTTGGCCCGGAGGCTCGCTTCCGTCGTCTGCCGCCGGGAAGGCCTCGGGGAGCTCGGCCCACGTGGGTCGGGCTCGAGCTGAGGCGCCACTCCACTGGTCTGTCACCGCTCGGGCAATCTTCTTGACGAACTTGGGGGTGTATTTGGCAGCCCTTGAGGTCTGCTGGCTACCTTCTAACACCGCGTGGCGGTGTCCCCCCGCGCAGAGGTGTCCCGAGAGCTCCCGAATGATGCCCGGGTGATTCGTGAGGATCCCCGTTGGCTTTTTATTCAGACCCCTCGCGTCGACCTGGAGGCCGAACTGACACATGTCTATCCTAACCCTCTGAACCCCCGGGAGAGAAGCCACATAGGATACGACATGGGAAGCCCACGAGCTAGCGAACAGGGGGGGCTCAAAAGCGAAGTACCGGTCCTTAGCATGTCTCTGAGCAGCGATCTCCATGCACAAGATCAAGTCTCTCAGACCGCAGCGGACCTCCTGTTGCCAATCGCTCGGATCTCTCCGATTCTTGTTCAGACGATTGATCGCTGAGAAAACTTTGCACTCGGAGCTAAGCCGGACGACCTCAGGGTCCTCGTTCTCAATCTGTCGCCAGAGGGCCTGCACGTGGAGCCTATTAGAGGAGTCCCAGCCCGTGAGGAGGTCCTTGCTGGGGTCCTTGCCGAGGGGTCCTCCTAATCTGCCAACTTCTGGGGCAATGCGATGGGGGAGAGAAGACCTCGAGGAAAGCGGTCTTGGCTCGAGACCGGCTAGTGTAGCACCCGTCAGCTGCTTCCTCGCCGAGAAACGTTGGCACTGAGATCTCTAGGCAAGATGTGGCCTGTCGCTCCAGGGCCTTCGACACTTGTCCTGGACAGGCCACCTCGTGGTCATCGTTAGTGACGTCTCCGTCCAGGTAAAAGGATTCGGGCGCCCCCGGACTAGCGACACTCCGAAGCTTCTCGGCCGAGACTCCCGGACTGCCCGCAGCGAACGTCGTGAAGCAGAATGTGTGTCGGCCCTGGGGGAGGGGGCCCAAAGAGGAGCTCTGGAGGGAGAAGGAGAGCCCTTGTCCATGCGCCTCGTGATCATGACAGGCGCAGTCGCTGGAAAAATCTGCTGCCAACTGCAGCGCCAGAGCTGGGGCCTCTTGGGCCCTCGATCGTGTATGCGAGCCTCGCATTGGCTCACTCAGATGAGGTCCTTCTCCGTGTACGTGCCCGTGGTCGTCGTAGTCTGCGTGACCCACGGGTCTCCGCTGCTGCTCTGTGCTCCGCCTCCGCCCTGAGCGCCGGAGCTCATGTTCGGCGTCACGTGCCAGTCCTGCGGGGCGTCGAGGTCGAAGTGCTGAGGCCCCGTACTGCTCGCTGCTGCAGCCGAGGCCGCCTGCCGCAGCCACCGGTTCTGGTTCTCGACCAGGCCCTGCACGGCGGTGCCGATGGACACCATCATCATCACCATCTGGTTGGTGGCCTGCTCGATGTTCCCGGTGCGGGACACCAGGTTGTCCAGCGTGGTCTGGACGAAGTCGAGGTTCTCTCCGAATGACTCCATGGATCCCAGCACCCTCTGTATCGTGATCAGGGCCTGATGGATCTGGAGGAGGCCCTCCTCCACCTGGCTCGGATGACTCTGCACACTCTGAGCCACCTGGATCATCTGGTTGAGCGTCTCCTGCACGTTGCCGAGGGCCCTCAGACCCTCCGGAATGTTGTGCAGCTGCCACTGCAACGCCTGCAGGTAGCTCGCGAGCTGGTTGACCATGGTGAGAGCTGCCGCCCCCTGCTGGAAACCGTCCGCCTCCTGAAGGATATCCACAGCCCTCTGGGCCGACCTGGCCGCCGCACGGGCTGCCTGAGCAGCCGACTCCGGACGATCGTCTGGTCCTCCAGGTCCCTGTCCGGCCGCGCCGGCAGCTCCCCTCGGTATCCAAGCGATTCTGGTACCGCATGCTCGACACTTGGAACCGCTTCCCCACTGGTTCCCGTAGTATTGGACCTGATCGGCTGGATGGGAGCACTCGGCAGCTGGAGTCGAGCGATCGTTCGAAGGTGGTGCCGCCTGTTGGCCCCCGATCGGAATGGGAGCTGGACCGCCCTGCTGAGGAGGAAGCCTGCCCGTCCGCGGGAATGGCTTCGGGAGCGGCGACAATGGCAGTGGCGGTGGTGCTGGCTTCGTCAGCACGGGTGCCCGCTTCACGGGAATGGGCGATGCACCCGCGGCCTGAGGAGGCGCCTGTGCGGCCGCTGGGGACCCCTGCGGCCCGCTGCTCGCTGAAGGCTGCTGCTGCTGTGGAGTAGTCGTTTGTCCCGGCTGGGGCTGCGCCTGACCCTGACCTGCAACCACCTCGGGTGGGGGATAAGGCGGCGGTGGCGGCTGGTACCCGAGCCCCTGGGGAGCGAGGCTCGCCGGCGCTGGCTGGGGTGGCAGCTGTCCCGCTGCCTCCTGATTCGGAGTCGGTACCGCCTGAGCCGCTGCCTGCTGATCCTGCTGAGCGAACCCCTGCTCGCCTGCCGCGTCGGTGTCGGAGTCCGTCTGCACCAGCGGACTCTGCTCTCCACCGTCGCCGCCAACGCCCGCCAAGTACTGCTGGTGGAGCTCCTGCAGCGCCCGCTGAGTCGCGTGGTAGGCGCCTGGGAGCTGACGAGGAGCTGGAGAGGGCGCCGCTGCCGCCCCGGTGAGGAAAAGGAACCAAGCCCAGAGCCTCTGGGCCATTGCTGGATGCCGACTGGGACTCTGATTGATCGGTGATCGAATCGACGAAGTCTGACTGATGGCTCGAGCCAAGATGGGCTACGGACTCGCTCTCTGCCGGAGGTGCCCCGGATCGTCGGGACTGGGTCCTTGTCGCAGCCCTTGCTGGCCATATCGCCTTAGTTGCCCCAATGGATCTGACGCTAAGCCCCCGAGACGCTAGCTGAGCCCCAGGCTGGGAGAGCCCGAAGGGCTCGTGCTTGATCCCTATCCGGTGCATGGCCATCGTGAGGCCGATCCCCACGACAAAGGCACTGATCCCCGAGACAACCCTCTCGTAGGCCCTCTCGAGGCTCATCATCCGGGCGCCCATTATCACGAACGGGATGACGGCAAGAGTGATGATGACCAGGATGATGTAAGCCCTCAGGGCTCCCGACTCGAGCATCTCTGGCGCGTCGCCAGCGTTCAACTGAAACGAATTCTGTGAAAGAAAAGGGTACTTTCGCAGTGCAGACTCCGGCACACCCAGCGGCATCTCAAGCGCCTGTACAATCGTGGCCATCCGGTGGCCCGAACCAAGACGTGTCAGCTGGATGTCCGTCTCTAGGGTGGCGGAAGTCATCTTGTTCTGGGGCAGGTCGATGACGCAGCCCAGAAACTCCAGGAGGTTGATCGACAAAATGTGCGGCACCTCCTCCAGCAGCACCGTCGTCTCGATGATGCCGAGCACTCCTCCCATGCACAGCGGGAAGAGAACCGAAGTCACCACCTTCGCGGCACCTCCTACGCCATGAGCAGCGCAGGGCCGCTGATGCTGTCGAGGAATCAGCTCGCACTTCATGCCGACTGCGGCGAGAGCCCTTGACTCCCGGTTCAGCGCCGCGAGCCCAACCAGGTCTGAACCCGCTCCTGGGTCCACTAGCCCCTGGGTCGCCCTGGCCACGAGGTGCACGCAGCTGTTGTCCAGCAGCTCCTGGCCGACCTCCTTCCAGTCCTGCAGGGTCTCTGGGGGCACCGCCCACGAGCCTGCTGGGTCTGACACGACACCGTCGAACGTGTACGCGGCCAGGCCCCGCTTCTTGAACTTGGGGTCGTCCTTGTTGGGGCACTCACGGTGCCAGTGCCCCTTCTCCTTGCATATCCCGCATCGGGTGATCTTCATCAGCTGCTCGGGAGAAAGCCTGGGGCGGCGCCCCTTGCCGCGGCCTTTGCCGCGGTCCGGCCGCCCGCGGCCGCCACCCCCTGGTCGCGGGGGAGGCGGGTGCCCCGGTCCAGTCTTCTTGGGGCCGAAGTACTCCCTGTCGCGCTTCGCAGCGCGCTTGATCTCCTTGTTCTGCTTCCATGTACGGCTCGAAGGTCGAGACTCGATCATGGCCAGGGCCTCCTCCACCTGCGTCTCGTCCAGGTCGAGGTCCTCGAGCTCTGCCATGAGCGCAGCCTCGTCGTCCAGCTCGGTGTCGTCGCACTCCTCCTCGTCGTCTTCCTGGTCGTCGGAACCTTCTGAACCACCGACCGGGAAGGAGGAAGGAGGGAGATAATTCTGATCGCCGGGGCCCTCGCCCTCGGCGTAATTGCTCGACACCCTACCTGGCAGGAGCCGCTCAGAACCTGATGCATCCATTTGCCTCAGGGCCCAGCTCACGTCGCCGTGCTCGAGCTTCCCTCGAGTGAGCGTTCTGAGATTCTGCATGCCTTGGGCCGTGAGATTGGCTCCTTCCTCAAGCATGAGCCCCTTCATCTTGGAGGAGATCCAGAGGTCGTTCGTCTCGGCCTCTTGAAATTGAGCTTCACGACGACTCACGTACTGAATGAGCGTCTCTTTGTTCTCGCGAGACGCCTCGAACAGAGCTCGGCGGCCGGCCCGCCGAAGTTCGTCTCCCTCGCGTTCACCTATCATCAAGTCCATACGGCCCAACACCACGTCGATCCAGTCGCGGCCCGTGATCTGGGCCTCCGGAATGTCGTCGAACTTAGCCTGCATGGCGTAGTCGAAGAGCTTCAAGAACTTTTCTCCTCGCCGCCAGTGGGGAACGTCCGTGTTGGCGTTCCAGCGTCGTAGTGCACGGCGCCAGGGTCTGTACTGAGCCCATCCGGGCCACGCTGGTGGGTCAGAGTAGTCCCCCTTTCCCCAGCTGGAGCTGGAGTTCGCCCACCAGCCGTCCTGCCACTTGTCACTCTGGCCGGAGTTCTTCCAGCCGTCGTCCTGCCACTTGTCGTCCTTGTCGCCTGGCTTGCGCCAGGACTGCGACGGGTCCTTGCCAGAGCTCCAGGGATCCGATGTTGCTGCTGCCTCCCACCAAGGATCCTTCGGCCTCCCGTCGCTATCATCACCGTCTGTTGCTGTCTTCCGAGAGGAAGAGCCGGCCGCGCCAGCCGTCTCGGCAGCTGTGCCTGACGGTCTTGCAGCGCCCATGGTCTCACGTACAGTGCCGGCCACGATCTCTCGGAGCTGGTCCATGGAAATCGTCACGATGTTGCCTGCCGCCGGCGTCGCCTCCGCCGATGCCTGCCCGCTGGGGCGGGCTGGGTCGAAGGTCGCGCCAGCGAATCCGTCGTCCTCCTCCGCGGGCATCTCCGCGGCCGCGCCGCCCAGGCGGCGCGAGCCTGGCCCTGGCCGGGAGCGCGAGAGCGGCCTCCGGGCGCAGCCCTCAGAGCTGCTGTCCCTCGCCGCCCATTGGCCCGCCAGCCTGGAACCAGGCTCCGCTACCAACTGTGGCAGCAGCAAGCGCAGTAAATGTTTTTTCCCTTGAGCCAACAAGAGTACGCGTGAGATCATGACAAGCACACTATATGCAAAACCTGAGACACAAATTATGCTCACCTGTTTCACCCGCCTTCCTATTATGGTGCTGCTGTCGTCGCGGTAGACAATAAACGCCCTCGCTGCTCCGTCAAGAGGCGGTGGGGAACGCTGCCCCATGTATCCGCACGCGCATTGCTCTCACTGACAGACAATGCGCCAGCGCAGACATGCAAGGCCAAACTGGTCACGTATTTCGTCTCGTAAGAAGATTACCGTGTGATGTAATGACCGTCAAACCTGAACGGACAAGAACGGGATGTAAACCTAAACCGCCCTAAGTGGCACCTAGAACATTTGCATATGGCACCTGGAACTTGTCCGTCATTGGGCCAGTTGGCCTCGATGCGGCGCGACCCGGAGCCGATGGGGACTTAGGGGTGCCTGGCGCACCTCGCCCCAACGTCGCGCACATGGGGTCTGTGCCGGTTCCCAGTAGCTGCCAATCCAACAGCCACCGCTGATCATTTGTTTTCAGATTCGGCTCCGTCGGCATGCTCTGTACGGCGTTTTGCTGCATTGTACTGTACGTTACTACACAACTTCCAGCGTCCCGCGCTCTTGGCACGACCATCAGGCCAGGCGTCTGTTGCCTTGCCTGATGGGTGCGGCATGTGGCTGATACCACTGGAAACCTTGCAGTTGCCGGCCAAATTCGCACTTCATGGCGCTCTGGCAAATTGCGCCAATCTGAGGGAAATGAGAGCGCTTTGGAATCGTCCGCGATCTGATCTCCGCTTGTCAGGATGTGCGCACGACGCGCTCCCTGATCGAGACTGACGAAAAGCAAGCCGCAGATCGCCGTTCACCTCCTCGGAGCATCCGCAGCTCCAAATTGCTGCCTGGTCGCCCGTTCCGTTCCACCACACACACGACACGCTGGGGTCTGGAGCATACACTAACTGCACATCCGCGGTCTCTTCGCAAGTCAAGGGCTCCCTCCTGCACACGTAGTACTTGCCCATGGCCGCACCCATCCACGGCCGACAAGAATCATGGTAGACGCCTCCGCAAGCTCCGCTCTCGGCGCATGAGCAGGCGTACTTGGCGGAATCCAGGGCGTCGATCGGCGAGTAGCTGAGCAAGTTGCAATGATGGCCCCCGATCTCGTTCCACGCGCCAAACCCCGGCGGGGGGCAGGGCGGGGGGGGTACCCCGTCAACAGCATCCGCGCTGGCAACAAGCTGCGGGTGGGAGTGGGTAAGACGGCTCGTGGGCAGGGAGGGTGTCTTGACCTCTCCCCCTACCCCCTCCCCTGGACCTGGACGGGAAGGGGGCGTGGAGTCACGACCCATTGCGGAGCGTCCAAGGCGGCCCCAACGAGAAGGTCCAAAGTATTATGTTTCCTACAGTTTTGGGCCAGTTGGCCTCTTGGGGGGCGGCTTGAACTTGGAACCTTTTCTTCTTTGACCGATTTCTTTGAAGATGGCCCAAAGATGCGCACAGGATGCCGAGAGGTCCCAATAAGCTCCCAAGGGGCCCCAATAAACTCCCCCGAAGCACCCACGACGCTCCAAGAGGCCCCTGGGACCGCCAAGAGGCCCCCCGAGATGCCCCAAGAGGACTCCACGAAACTCCCGTTAGACATCCGACGGGGCTCCGAGAACCACCTGGGCCGGCACGGAAACGGAAAGAGCGCCTCAGGAAATTGGCCGAGATGCCTCACGGCACCCTTTGTTTTTGGGAGCCTTGGTGTGGAGAGCTTGTTACGTCACCGCTCGCTCTTGGGAGCCGTGGTGTTCAGGATTGTCACATTGCCGCTGGCCGTTGAGAGCCTTAGTGTTCAGAAATGTTTACTTTGCCGCTAGCTCGTGAAGTCATGGTGTGAAAGGCTTTTTTTTACGCCACCGCTCGCTATTGGCAGCCTTGGCGTTACGAGCTGTTTACGTTATCGTTCGCTCGTGGGAACCTTGGCGCCAAGAGCTTGTCGCGTCGCTCTGAGCTTTGGAGCACACGTGGAGAGTAGCCCACCCCCTGCACCCAGGGTGTTATTTTGCGTTCATGGGTTCCTGGAGGTCTTCGCGGAGCTCTTTTTGGGGCGGTCTGGGGACTGTCTTCCGAACAGTTGGGTCTTGTGGGGCCGCCTCGGGGCGTTTCTTAAGGCTTTCGGGGCCCTGTCAAAAAACACTTGCTGGCCAACTTTCCTGGGCCGTCTTGGGACAGTCTCGGGGCTCTCTCGGAGTCCCCTGGGCCAGTCTTGGGGCCCTCTCGGGACCTCTTGGGGCCTCTTCGGGCATCTTTTGGGCAGCCGTGGGACGTGTTTTTGGGACGCCCTCTCAAAAAACACTTGCTGGACAGCATTCCTGGGCCCGTCTGGGGGCCGTCTTGGGAGTCTCTTGGAGCTCTCTTGAGGCTCTCTTGGGCCGTCTTGGGGCTCTCTTGGGCCGTTTCGGGGCCCTCTTGGGCCGTCTTGGGGCCGCCTTGGGCAGTTTTCGCTCGCTTCTGGGGGCCTCTTGGGCCGTCTTTGGGCGATCTTTGGAGCCTCCTGGGTCGTTTTCGGCAGTTCATAGCCCGACAAAGCGAAATCCGAAAAACATTCAACAACCATTGAACAATAACTGATTGTTGTCTCCTCGGGGCCTCATGGGGAACCTCTTGGAGGCCACTTGGGGCGTCTTCGGGGCCTCCTGGACCGTCTTGGAGCCATCTGAGGGCGTCTTGGAGGCCTCTTGGACCATCTCGGACACAACTTTGGCAGTTTCGGAGCGCTCTGGGACCGTCTTGGAGCTGTAGTGGGCGCCTCTTGGGCCGTCTTGGGCGCCTCTTGGGCCGTCTTGGGCGCCTCTGGGGCCGTCTTGGGGGGGGGGGGCGGCCATCACCAACCATTCCCGCACGCTTCGCCCCTCCCCTGGAACCCCTCCCTTTAGGGCTTCGCCCCACCTGAACGTCATCGCTCGTACCTCGCTCTTTCCGTTATCCAAAATGCCTCTAGTCTCTCTGCTCGCATTCCTCCTCTTTCTCCTCCTCCTCCTCCTCATCATCATCATCAAGATCCGCCTATGTCATCTCCTCCCTTCCCCCCTCCTCCCCCTCCCCCTCCCCCTCCCCCTCCTCCTCCTTCTCCTGCTCCTCCTCCACCTCCTCCTCCTCCTCCTCCGATTGCACCTTCATCCTTCCACTGTTGGGGTATGGCAACTTCCTCAGCCCGTTATTCCACTGCGTGCTTCTCTACATCCCTGGCCAAAACACCTCGCCGTGGCATCGTTTCTGCACGGGCTGGTGGGGTTGCGCGAAGCGTCTAGACTTGGAGACAGCACCGTGAGGAACAACGCGGAGGACAATGAGGAGGACAGCGCGGCGGGCGACAAGGAGGAAGACGACGAAGAAACCTGGCGGCTGCCTAGGCGTATCTTGAGGTTAATTGACAACTCTTTTGGGCCGACTGGGCGCCGTTTTCTTGTTTTGCTTCAGTGATGCCATGATGGCGCAGTCCGTTCGGCGAAGACTCTGCGCTGTGCTCCGCTCGAGAAAAGTCAACAACACGCACCACTGCGGGCACGGTGGTCTTGCTCCACTCGGCGCGCAACAGAACGACTGTGTCGGTAGAACGAAGAGAGGGTGTGACGACTCAACCGCACGCGAATTAACACTTCACGCGTGTCAAGCAACCGCCCGTCCCAGGTCCACCGCACCGTGCCGCTTGGGGCCGACTGCTGTCATCTTGGTAACGCACCTGACGAGATGAGGTGGTTAACGATGCGCGTAATCATATGTTGCCATGGGGCGGAGGGCAACAAAACTGAAACGGTGAAGCCAACGACCCCTCACGCTTGAATTGCGCGGGTTGTTTGTCTGCCTGGCTCTGGGATCATCCAACATCACGCGTTCTGTGGGGTTTGGCTGGCGGGTGTTATCCACGTTCGCCCTAGTGGCTCCTTCGAGAAGCACGGCGACGGACAGAGCACCACGCCCTCCACCCAAGCCAAAACCGCTACACTGAATATTATTGAATCACGTCTGCTCACACTTTTGGCAAGGAGAACCGTGACTGAAGGCGAAAGACGAGACCATGTACCAACGCACCACTGATTCTCTCCCTGCTTCGGCTCACCTGCTCCTTTTTGTTGTCTCTCTCTCTCTCTATCTCTGTCTCTCTCTCTCTCTTGCGTGCGCAGGAGGCGCTGATTAGCACCCCCACAATCACCGAGTCGACGTCGAAAGGCTAGGGAAGTGTACCCATGAGGACGACCTTTCTGCACTGGCTGGGGCCGAACCCAGCCAGAGGGCGAATGCGTTGAACCAGAAACAGGACGAGACGGTGCTTTGAACGCAAGCAGCGCGCTTGAAACCCAGTGATAGGCAACCTCCTGCGATGCCAAAACATGCAGATGGTATTATTATACGCACGGACGGTTTTAAACAAACGGTCGGGTAGACCGCACGATCGCACATACCGTGCGGATGGTTTTAAGCGGGCGGTCGGGTGGATGGCAAGCGACTTGGGGCCCCATTCCATGTCCACCTCCGGCACTCGCCCGCCGAGACCAGGCGCGCGTACAGCCCGGGGCCAGCGCCCGAATTGCCATGAGGATTTGAAACATGATCTCTGTTCAAGGCCTTCAGGCTGCAAGCCAAATTAACGAAGGAACGCATTGTTTGATCGACCAGGAAATGTGGATTTGGATCGAAACTTTAATGCCGATACATAGCGATTTTGAAATTATAACGCGAAAGTGGTCATGACACCTAGCAGAAGGTGCATAATACAGACATTGCGGTACAAACACATCACACCTAGCATAAAAAGTGTACCGGTCAATAGATGGAAATTCGCCGACCCTGTCGGCGTGTGTGAGGGGCTTGCCTGTTCGAGTCGTCGTCTCCGTCAGTCGTCGTCTCCGTCGTCCCCTTTCCCGACAACTTCCTTCTCAAGCTTGCCGGCGAGAGACAAATCTAACAATGTCGCATTCGAGTCGAAAGGAAGCCCCTTCCCGTTGATCCCTCCCCCGTCGGCGGGTTTGGGGTGGGCAGGGGGGGTCCGGGGGGCGGGGGTCCGAAGGGGGTTAGGGGGGGCTTGCCAAGAGGGCCCCCAAACAGCCCAAGAGGACTCCAAGACAGCCCTGAACGCCTCCAAGACTGCCCCCAAGGCGGCTTCAAGAGCGTGCCCAGACGGGGGACCCGAACGGACATTTCGAGCCCTGGGCCCCGAGAAGCTCCCGGGAGGCCCCAAGAGGTTCCCAAGGGGCCCCAAGAGGCACAAGAGGTCCCCAGGAAGCCCGAAGAGGGTCCAAAGAGGCCTCCAAGGAGCCCCCAAGAGGCTCCCCAGAGGCCCCAGAATTCGAAGAGACCCCAAGAAGCATCCATGAGGACTTTGGCCCACGTCAGAATCGTCGTCGTCGCCGCCGCCGTTGTCGTCATCGTCATCTCCCTTCAAGCTCGGCGGCACTGGCCGTAAGGCCTTCGCAATGCAACATGCGCAAACAAATTACAATCGGCGAAACCAATTTCAATTTATGATCGTCATTTCAACTTCAAATCATTGAGTTAACCGGTAACTTCTGTAATTGAAGTGCGCAGTAGCACTGAGACACTTAAGGTGTACACGACGAACATGATGTGCATGGTACGCCTCAAGCTGGCCCAAACGAATGACTGTAACATATGATGTGTGCCAGCATCGCCAACAGACGCACTAAGATCTTCATGCTTCAAATCCTTCTGGCCGAACTGCGACGGAAGAGCCCAGCTCAGCTAACAAGCGTATGACGCGGCGGCGGCCTCTCTGCCACGAAGATCCTGGCTCTGTGCCCCTTCGACCGCTCGGGCAGCCCCTCCCGTCCAGCCATAGTCTGCTTACCCCCCCTCTCCCGTGCTACGACGAAGTCAAGATTGGGGATCGAATCGGGATAAATTCTGAGATCTGGTGGTTCTGGAGGATGCATCGGGCGTCGCGGCCGCTCCGGAGCGCTGCGGAAGGCTCCGAGAGCGCTCCTGGAGCGCTCTGGAACGATATGTCTTGGTCCTGGGCCCACCCGACATGCTCCCCCCTCCCGCTCCTCACGGACCCGCGCGCTTCTAGCCGCAGCTCGGCGGCTGCTTCGGCTTCTCGCCCGCGGCGGCGCGCGTCAGACCGCCCAGCTCCGCCCTTGGCGGGCCCTGCTGCTGGTCCCCCTCCTGGAAGGCGCTGAACATTTGCCGCCGGCTCAGGCTGCAATCGTCGGCCGAGTCCCACGCGGCTTCCGCGTCGCCCTCGCACTTGCAGTCCGGCTTCGCGACCAGCTGCTTGCAGTGCATACTCTCGGCCTTCCTGTGCGACGCCCTGCGCTTGGCCGCGTGCGGCAGGTGGCAAAACCTGCACGCGCGGCCCATCGCACAGCCTGCCTCCGTCCCGTTGAAGAGGCACGGCTTGCAGGTCCCGGCGGCGTGCTGAGCCTCGTTGGCCTTCAGCCATTCTGCAACCTGCTGCTCGTCGACCTCGCTCTCCTCGGCGCACCGAGGGCTGTGGTTCTCGGAGTGGGAGCTGATCGACGCCGAGCCGCCGCTGCTCTCGTTCTCGCTGCAGTCGCTGAACCACCGCATGCTGCCGCTGAGATCCGACAAGGAACAATAGCTGCCCGATGCGGAGGGAATATCTTCTGAGAACGATCCGTGAGTGGTGTCGCTCCCACTGGAGCTCCCGGCTTGGTCGTCGTGCACGCGCGCAGGCCTCCCTGGTGCGCTGTCGCGCGCACTCTGGGAAGGGTCCAGCCGCGGGAGGCATCCCCCAGCGGCGCTCCCAAGATTACCGTCGCTGTTGCTGCGGCCGAGTCCAGGCCCGACGCCCACTAACTTCAACAAACGAGCATTGACGACCAATCTTGTTCCGTCAGCCTGGCAAGTGCACTGCATGCCGTTGTCGCGGCCGCTGTGCATGAGACTGATTGCTTGGCGCCGCTGCTCTCGCGCCTGGGACGGTGAGTGGCCGCACCGCTCTGGGGGCTACACCAAGAGCTCAGGCCAAGATGCTTGAGCCAAAAACGCTCGCGGCTGGCCGCGAATGCGACCCGTGAACCCGATCATATTGAGACAATCAATCTGGACGGTGAGCGCGCGACGATGCAAGTTGGTAAAGCTTCGGGTTGCACAATGACAATCTTCCCAGGTAGTCCCGGCTGGCCTCAACAGGCCCCCCCGAGCAATCCCAGCTGGCCTCAACAGGCCCCCCCGAGTAGTCCGTTGAGGCCAGCTGGGACTTCCTGGGGGGGCATTCTGTTCACAGCACGAAGACTTACCACGCGCGATGATGCAATCTAGTGCAGTGTCAGGCTAGCGTTTCGTCCCCTATGGACTCGACTGATCTGCATTGAAGGTTGATGAAGTGCGGACTGGCCTGGAGCCCGCTTGCTCCACCTTGTTGCGGCTCTCGTAGGCCGCCTGGGGCCTCTCAGGGCGCTCTTTGGAAGCCTCTTGGGAACTTCTTGGGCGCCTCTTGGGCGTCTCTGCGGGGCCCCTTTGGGGCGTTTTTCAGGGCCTTCTGGGGCCTGAACGAATCAGACATGAACCTCTGCCCGAACCCCTCTGCATTGACAAAATATGTTCTTGGACCCCTGGGAGAAATCCGTCAGCGAGGTGCACCGGGGATCCTATGAATTAGACACAAGAAATCCCACATAACGAAAGATACATGCCGGAACCGCTTCCCGTTATCCGCAACCGTGCCCTTATGGTACGTAGGCGTGGCAGAATGCCAATTGCTGTCTGGTAGGGTTTCGGTATTCTTCCAAGGACCTACCAGGCAGACCAACAAGACCGCTCAACTGGCCCAATCTTGCCCCACGACTGCCCAAGATGGCTTCAAGACGGTCTCAGAGGTCTCCAAGACGGCACAGCAGCCCCCAAGATGGCCCAAGAGGTCCCAAGGCGGCCCAAGTCGGCCGAGAAAGGCCCCCAAGACGGACTCCGAAGGGGCAAAACTGCCCAGGACGAACCCAAGACAGCCCGAAGAGCCGCGCAAAAACATTGTAAGGACCGCCCGACGCCCCCAAAGGCCCCCAGAAGGCACCAGACAGGCCCCAAGAGAGGAAGGAAGAAGAGGACGGGAGGAAGACGATACTGTGGAGTCCCGAAACGGTGCGGTGACAGACCGTGCGGTGACCTCGAAATCCCCTAAGACCTCACCGCACGGTCCGTCAACTCACGGTCTTGGGACCTCCGATGCCCCAATCGCCCGAGACATCCTCGAAGAACGACCCAACTCCCAAAACCGTGCGGTGACCCCGAATCCCCACCGACTCACCACACGGTGTGGTCACCATACCGTTTGGGGGCCCCCGAGATACCGAACAAGCCGACTCACCACACGGTGTGGTCACCACCCCGTTTGGGGGCCCCCGAGGTACCGAACAAGAACAGAGACATCCGGCACGACGCGGACGACCGTGCCACAGTTTACGGCTCCCCAGGGCCTCGAGGCATGAGGTGTCACAGGTCACGCCGTCCTGTGCGCTCCCAGAACTAGTCGCCACCCAGTGCTGGGCTGGCTCGGTGGCAGACGTGCAGCAAGCAACTGGATGCATGTCCACGTCTCTGGATTATAAGTACACGCATCTCTTCATACATGCGTATATACACATGTACATGTATATGTAAGCACTTGTAAATCCGCCACCGTGCCCCTGTGGCAAGCAAACACATTGAAAACTACTGAGATTTGCCCTTCAAGGCCCTCTTGAGGGGCGTCTGGGGATCCTCTTGCATCGTCCGAGGGACGTTTTGTGCCGTCTGGACGCCTTTGTGGAGAGCCTAGGGAGCTTTATGGACGATCTGGAGGCGATCACAAGCGTCTGGAAACAAGCGTCTGGAAATGCTTTTCTGGCGGCTCGGGGGCGAGCCGTGGCTCTCTGGGCCAGTCTTGGGCACCTCTGGGGCCTCAGGGTCCCCCATGCGTTGTCGAGCCCCTGACCCTGGCCCCCCGGGCCTCGTGGATGTGGATGTGGATGTTGATATATATATATATATATATATATATGTAATTATTTATTCATTTATGAGACTATATTACCTGACACTACATTATGCTATATATAGCAGGGCGAGAAGCAGAATTGAAAGAAAGATACCTTGGATTCGCATATCCTCCTCCAGAGATTGCAGGTCACCTGCGGTGGCGGTGGGTCGGCGGCGGCAGCGCGGCGGCGGCCGAGGTGGCGGGACATGCAGGGGCCTCGGGCGTCGTCGTTCTGGGGGCTTTTTGTGGGCGTGGCCTGTAAGCTCCCCGTCGCCACGGCCGGGTGCGGCTCGGAACGAAAAGCTGGCTTGGGCCCAGGTGAGGCCCAGGGGTCGATCTTGAGGACCCGTTTGGAGAAACGTTCAACCGATCCCTACCCCCCACTGGCCTGGCCGGGGCCCGACTGACCGATTTACCCCCCAGGTGGGCATATGTACCGTCCTTCTTGGAAGAGTGACCTGGCGGGGCTGAGATGCCATGGCCCCACGGCGATGGGGATCGGGCAAACGACGCTGGCGTTTGCAGGCCTCCGACAACGTCCTGAAGAACAACGAAGCGTTCTCTCGAGATGGTGCTTGTTCGTGTCTCTTCTCTGGGCAACTGGCTGCCATGTCCAGGTCTCGCCACATCGCCGCCCGTGGACGCATCGTGCGCGGGCACGGGCTTCCCGGTCTTCGCTCGGTCGCCACCCGTGGCCGAACGTGGGCGCCTGGTGCGCTGGCATGGGCTTCCAAGCTTTCGGCTGGTGAGCGCCCGAGGTCGCCCCGTACAGCTTGCACTCCGCAGCTTGCATCACGCAGTTCGCTTGCGCCACCAAGCTTCCGCCACACAGCTTCCACCACATGGCCTGCACGTCCAGCGCAAAAGCTCGCTGCCTGGGGGCCACGGCGACACATAGTGGTGTTGCGCGCTCGGGCCTTGACATCAATGGCGGCGGCGACGACGGCAGAAAACAGCCCGAGAGCGTGCACCTTCCCCGTCGAGGACGGGCGACGGACGAGGAGGGCGAACCCGGGCTTTCAACGCCGTGCTTCTTTCGCAACGCGGACCCCCCGATGCCTGGGCCCATTACAGTTGGACCTAGGCAGCAGAACATCCTTCAAGAACATGAGACCCTGCGCCGGCCGAAACACCCCAAACCCTGAGATCATTCGAGGGTGCCCTCCCCCAGTATGCACAATAACATCCAACAAACACGAAGAAATCCAACAAAGACGAAGAACATTAGGGTACCCGTCCCAAACCGACTTCGATCTTACACCTCGGTCCGACTGCACCCGGGACTCATTTTTCATCCCGAGTGGCCCCGAGGCGCGAAGCGGGCCGACAAGGGCCGACAAATGGCGACAACACCAGCCGCCCTTTTTTCTGGGAGCCGGACGCCTGGGGACGGCGGCGCCGGCAGCGGCGGCGGCGCCGGCAGCGGCGGCGGCGGCGGCGACGACGGCGGCGACGACGACAACGACGGCAACCACGACGACCACCACGGCGACTGGGCGACCACGGCCGCGGCGGCGGCGATGACTTCGACCACGGCGATCACGGCAGCGGCGACGACCACGGCGGCGACGACCACGGCGGTGGCGGCCTCCGCGCGCGGGCGGGGCCGCGGGCCGCGGCGGGGCCGCGGGCCGCGGCGGGGGCATCCCGACGGCGGCCCCCGCGCGCGCGGCTGCGCACCGCGGTGCGCGCCCGTGGCGCGGTGGGCGCGGCTCGAGCTCGCGCGTTTTTTTTTGGTGTGGGAGAGGAGCACAATCGAGCGCAAAAGCAGCACTGATGAAACGGCGCATCCTTGCATTGAATTCCGAGTGCAGAATGAACCCCTCCACGCACGCAGGCGACAGCGTACGTTAGCGACGGGGGGGAGGTCCCTTGGGTCTTGGTCGAGCAGCGCCGCCGCGTCGGGCGGGCGGGCGGGGGCGGAGGGGCACACCCGCCCTGCCTCCCCGCCAGCCCTCCACCCCTCGACGCCGACGGCGAAGACCCCGCCTCTCGCAACACCCCCGCTGGGCTTCTGGCCAGAGACAAGCGAGAGAGAGAGAGAGAGAGAGAGAGAGAGAGCGAGCGAGCGAGCGAGCGAGCGGGCGAGCTACACAGACCATGCTGGCACCGGCGTGGCTTTTGTCCCTCGATGGGTCTCAAAGGCCCTCCAGGGAGCAACTCCGCGGATGCCTCCACGGCAAGCTCGTGCCGTGGCGACTTCTGCCCTGGTTTCTCTTCGCGTATCCTTGGGAACTTCAGAGGTAGCGGATTTCCGATAGCGCGGACTGTTCGATGTCGGCCGCCACCGGGCCACCGGAAACGTCCGACCTGGATCGCCCGCGCCAGCACGACACGGACCTGCCGCAGGCCACCCGACTCCGCGCGCCGCGCCCCGCGAGGAGCGACGCGCGGCAATCTTCGCGCCCTCGCGCCACCGCCTCAGGGGGAATATTCGGGGGGGGACCGGCTCCAGGGGGGCAACCGTCGACCAGGAATCGACGATACAGTAGGGGCCGTTCCACAAGAAACCTTCCACAAGAAACTCAACCCTGAGACCCCAGGACGTCCATGGATTCTTGATGCGGGAACAGAACGCTTTCCATCGCAAAACCATCGAACACCCTGGAGGCAAACAAGGTGTTTCTTGGCATGGGCCTCCACTGTACATCGCGGATAGATCGCCGATAGGCCCCAAACAGCGAATCCGCACTCTGCCAGGCGGTGGTGGGCCATCGGGCTCCTGTCGGCGATGAATGGGCGATCGGGGGCCTGAGCCTATCCCCCCCCCCCCCAACATGGCCCTGTGGTTTCGGACCCTCACTCGGCTCTCCTGCGGCCGTTCGGGACGATCTTGGCAACGACAGAAGGCTTTAGGCGATGCGCAAGTGCTGGATGTCAGGACACTGCTGAGAACCGGCGAACACGCCACGCGGGGGCTTATCCCAAAATTTCCAGCCTTTTCTGAGCGGCCAGCTTTTCGGAGCGGAGAGCGGGGATTGAAATCGCCTGCGAGAAAAGGGCGCACGCCTTCCTCATGTATTATGCTTCGCCCCGAACTCTTAGTTTGTAACGTGGTTAAGCTAAGCCGACGCTCGATGGCCGCAGCCCGATTCCTCGAGTTGGCTGGGCACAAGCTGGTAGGCTCATGCAGTGTGGCTGTCAACCTCGAATCCGCACGATACTGGAATTGAGCATGCGCCTGCTGCAGCGAGCATACTGGACTTGGTACATGATACCCATCGGTCGGAAGAGGTAGGTAGATCTACGGTAGAACCATGAAGTAGGAAGGCGTTGGAAGTAGATTTGGGTTTCCGCCCGCCTCCTGAAGAGGAGGAGAAAGGGGAAACCACTCGACTCTTGAAGTAGGAAGGCGGCTAAAATAGATTGGGAATCGGGAGTCCAAAAACACCTACTTTCAGCGACCGATGGCTACATACTGGAACTGAACATGCACTTGCGGAGCTCGCGCGGCCTTTCCCGGATTGTCGCCCCTTTCGCGCGCTCCGGTCCCACGGGCGGGCCCTAGTTGGCCCGCAAGCTTCTTCAGGGGAGGAAAGGAGGGGAGGGAAGGACTAATGGGGGGGGGAATGGGAGGAGAGGAATGGGTGGAGACGGGCAGGGAGGAGAAGGAGGAGGAGGAGGAGGAGGAGCACGAGGAGGATGAGCACGAGGAGAACCAGTGTAAACCCAAGACGCATCACGGATGTTGCAAGAAGCCCCCGCCGCCAAGGTTTTTTTTCCCTACCTAGGCTCTGCCTAGAAGGGTTCTTACTCTCTGGGCTTAAAGGGGCCGGGCAGTGGAAAGCGCCCCGGGCGGTTCCCCCAGTATCCGCCCCGCGGTTCCCCCAGTTACGTCCCCTTCGCTTAGCGTCGCTTATCTCATCTTAGCTTAGCTTTTTTCATCTTAGCTTAGTTTAGCTTCATCTTAGCTCAGGTTTATTCCCTACCTAGGCTCTGCCTAGAAAGGTTCTTACTCGGTATGCTTAAAGGGCCGGGCAGTGGAACCCGCCCCGGGCGGTTCCCCCGGCATCCGCCCCGCGGTTCCCCCAGTTACGCCCCCTGGGTTCACCCAGCTTAGCTTAGCTTAGCTAAGCTTAGCTTAGCTAAGCTTATCTCATCTTAGCTTAGCTTAGCTTATCTTAGCTTAGCTTAGCCTAGCCTAGCCTAGCCTAGCCTAGCCTAGCTTAGCTTAGCTTATCTGATCTGATCTTAGCTTGACTTAGCTTAGCTTAGCTGAGCTTCGCCTAGCCTAGCCTAGCTTAGCTTCACATAGCTTAGCTTACCTTAGCTTAGCGCAGCATAGCGCAGCGCAGCATTAGCACAGCATAGCATAGCATAGCCAAGCATAGCATAGCATAGCCAAGCACAGCCAAGCATAGCATAACATAGCATAGCCAAGCATAGCATAGCCAAGCATAGACAGGTGTAGATGTAAATGTAGCTGTCGGTGTGAATAGATGTTGCTTTCCTAAATGCTCCAACTCCTAGGTAGGGTCGCACTGGGATATTCTTAGCTTAGCTTACCTATGGGCACCATCGCATCACCACAGCATCCGTCGTCGTCGTCGTCGTCGGTCGTCGTCGTCGGTCGTCGTCGTCGTCGTCGTCGTCGTCGTCGTCGTCGTCCCCCCCGCCTAAAGCAAACAAAAAAACGGATCCGTGGGCGACGCCGCCGCTGCCGCCACTGCCGCCACTGCCACCTGCTCCTCCTCGTCATCCTCACCGTCATCCAATTCCTGGTCCTCCTGCCCCGGATATGTGGGTGTATTTTGTGGCGCTCGTGTGTGCCAACCGCGTTGCCAGTTGAGTTTTCTGCTCGGGTAATTAGCATGGGTGTAATTCCCTACCTAGGCTCTGCCTAGAGGGTTAGCTTAGCTTAGCTTAGCTTAGCTTAGCTTAGCTTAGCTTAGCGCAGCATTAGCATAGCATAGCATAACATAGCCAAGCATAGCATAGCATAGCATAGCATAGCGCAGCATATCATAGCATATCATAGCGTAGCGCAGCTTAGCATCGCACCGCATAGCATAGCTTAGCATAGCACAGCATGACATATCATAGCTTAACATAACATACATAGCACAGCACAGCGCAGCATAGCATAGCATAGCACAGCACAGCATAGCGCCGCATAGCATGGCATAGCATAGCAAATAATGCTGCTTTCCTAGGGGCTCCAACTTCTAGGTAGGGTCGCACTGGGGTAATTTCCTTTATAAGCCCCAGCCAAAAAATGTTCATTGCGGGAGGTGGCCCATGAAAAGACAACCGTCCGAGAATCCTCAAACGTGCCTCAATCATTCCTGGGACTTGGACGCCGCGGATCAACGTGACTGCTGCGTCCTGAATCTCCTGAACCGTGCCAGGACACCACTCTTGGGACTGCAACACCGCGAATCAACGTGACTGCTGCATCCTGAATCTCCCCAGAAAGCAATTCCCGGGACTTCAACCATTAGAATCCTCAGAACAATAAGGCATGTCAACAAAAACGAATGTGTGCTGTGCTGAGGCGGAAACCACATTTCGAAGATGAACCGCCCTCCATCCTTGAAGCCGTTTCAAGCTTTCAAAACCAATGTGCACGGAGCGAGGGCGAGAACCATATGTTGAAAACCATCCGCACTCCATCCGCGAGGCTGTTGCGAATGTCAAGCTTCAAGATCATAAGCGGTGAGGAGGCAGACGCCCCCACCACATCAATTTCGCGTTCCTTGCCTCGATCCCCTCGCTCTGTGGCACGGCAGCATCTATGTCATGCTCTTGCCCTCTTCCTGCTGGTGGGGATTGCTTGGGGGGGAGGAGGAGGAGGGGGAGGAGGAGG
The DNA here is from genome assembly GCA_963575745.1 of Prorocentrum cordatum. Taxonomy (NCBI): domain Eukaryota; class Dinophyceae; order Prorocentrales; family Prorocentraceae; genus Prorocentrum; species Prorocentrum cordatum. The sequence goes on along the minus strand of CAUYUJ010002224.1, from coordinate 1,485,606 downwards.
AAGAGCATGATGAGAGCAGGAGGGGAAAAGGAACAAGAACATGAGGAAGCAGAAGGAGGATGAGGTGAGGTGCTTGTCTCCTTCTCTCCTTGTCCTCCCATCCCGCGCTGCATCTGCTGCTGTTGGCGTCAAGGGCGCGGGCGGCGGGCCTCCGCCGCCCACTGACGCCACGAGCACTCGCTTTTCCACGGCACTGCCCAGGGAGGGAGGGGAGGAGGGCAGAAGGGCAGGGCAGGCGGGCAGGAGGGCAGGGAGGAGAGAGAGAGAGAGAGAGAGGCTGCCGAAAGTGCGCGGGGCCATGCCCGGGAGGAAACTCGGCCGGCCCGCCCCCCCGCGGCGAGAGGCGCCCCATCGGCCCTGCGGCGGGGTCGCTGCGGCCGGCCTACCCAGGCCCCCCAATGGCGACACCCTCTGGGCAGCGATGCGGAGCGCGGAGCGCGGCGCCCCGCTGGCCAGGCGGCGAACGACTCTCTCTTTATCGTCTCCATCGTCTCATCCTCTTTCATTTTTCTCTACATCTCTCTCTCTCTCTCTCTTTCGCTCTCTCTCTCTCTCTCTTTCTCTCTCTCTCTCTCTTTGTTGCTCTCTCATTATCTCTCTCAAAATATTTATGTATATATCGAAGGATATATACACGTGTAGATGTATGTGTGTATATGTACATATGTATATGTTTATAGATGTGTTCAAATATGCTTGTATGTAACATCTACAGATATAATCCAAATATTTGCCACTGTGCCCTAGGCACGGAGTTGGCGTGTCCTCTTCGGGATGTGGACCCAACATTTTCCAGTCGCCGAAAGATCGCCCCCATACGTCCAAGATGGCCTCAACACGGCCCAAGAGGCCCCCGAGACGCTCCATGAGTGTTCCAAGAGGCGCCCTAGCAGGGCCCTTAGAGGCACCAGTCATTGCGTTTCCGAAAGCTTTTACATGCTTTTAGCCTTTTCACAGATTCGGCTTTCCGACGCTCCAAGACGGCACAAGAGGCAATCCATATCGCGGTTCGACGACCCAAGAGGCCCCCAGGAGGCTTCCAAGACGGCCCAATAGGGCCCCGAACCAGCCCCTAGACCGGAAACACGAACCGAAAGGTCGAACCTTCAGCCTCAAGAGGCCTCCGTTAAGCCTCAAGAGGCGACCAAGAGCCCCCAAGAGGCCCCAGGTGCCGCCCAAGAGGCCCCAAGAGGCCCCCAAAGATGCTCACGAAAGGCCCTCCAGAGGCTCCCACAGGCCCCCGAGAGCGCTCCGAAAAGACCCCGAAGAAGCATTCCTGCTGACTCTGACCTACAACCCAGGCGCGGTTGCGGGATGGGCCGAACGCCATTCGAATATGTCTCTCATTCTCTCTCTCTCTCTTTCTATCTCTCTCTCTCTCGCTCTCTCTTGCTCTCTGTCTTTTATTTATTTATATATATATGCAGATATAAATATGAGTATGCGCCCACTATCGACCATCTTTATCTCTCTCGTTCTCTCTTTCTCTCTCTCTCTCTCTCTCCCTCTCTCTCTCTCTCTCATATTCCTCTTCGTATTCGTCTTCCTATCGCCTTGCTCGTCCGCTCTGCGAGAAGGCCGGCGCGACGGTGCCGGGCTCCGCGATCGAAGGCCGCGCTGGGGCGGCAATTAAAATGCGCGACTTGCGCCACTCGCGGCCGCCTGGCAAGTCTGCAGGCCACGCGCTCCTAGCCCGAGGGAGGAGGCGGTGGAGGGGGACCAGGGGAAGGAGGTACGAGCAAGAGGAGGAACGAGGAGGAGGAGGCGGAGGAGGAGGAGGAGGAGGAGAGGAGGAAAAACACGGAGGAGGAGGAGGAGGAGGAGGAGGAGGAGGAGAGGAGGAGGAGGAGGAGGAGGAGGACGATAATTACCGCGGACCAAGAGGAATCACATGAGGAGGAGGGGGAGGAGGAGGAGGAGGAGGAGGAGGAGGAGGAGGAGGAAGAGGAGGAGGCGATAGAAGGAGGAGTATGAGAACGAGGGAGGGAGGACACAGAAACGAGGAGAGGGCATGAGGATGATTTGAGCCCTCCCCCTCTCATTCGAGGGGGAGGAGGATCATGTTAAACTCGGCGGCGCGCCTGGGGGGGAGGTGAGAGGGGGCAAGCCTTCTCAGAAAGCGGGGAGGCGTCTGTGACCACCCTGGCCTATGTCTTGGGATCGGGTGTTGCTAGAAGTGCCCCTGGCCCAAGGTGCCCCCAGCTTTTCGTTCCATTCTTGAACCCTTGGGGCCTTCTGGGCCTCGTGAGGTGCGCCGTGGAGGCCGCCTGGGCCGCCCCAAATCCTGGGGGTACCTTGGGCCACGGGTACTTCCTAGCAACACCCCATGGAAGATCACTTGACTAAGCCCGAACCCTCCCCCTCTCTCTCTCTCTCTCTCGTTCGAGGAGGGGGATCATGTCAAACTCGGCGGCGCGCCCGGGGGGAGGTGAGAGGGGGCAAGCCTTTTCAGAAGGCGGCGGGGCTTCTAAAACCACCCCCCCGCCATCTGAGGAACCGCCTACGTCGTGGGAAAAAAGGCCTGCAAATGCCCGAACCCTCCCCTTGTCGTTCGATGAAGAGGATCACCTCAAACTCGGCGGCGCGCCCAAGGGGGGGGGTGAGAGGGGGCGAGCCTTTTCAGAAAGCGGCGGGGCTTCTCAGACCCCCCCCCCGGCCACCTGAGGAACCGCCCACGTCGTGGGAGAAGGCTTGAAAATGCCCGAACCGCCCCCTTCTCGTTCGAGCGGGAGGATCACGTCAAACTCGGCGGCGCGCCCGGTGGGGAGGTGGAAGAGGGCGGGCCTTCGCAGAAGGCGGCGGGGCTTCTCAGACCACCCCCGGGCCATCTGAGGAACCGCCTACGTCGTGGGAGAAGGCTCGAGAATGCCCGAGACCCCCCTGCTCGTTCGAGGGGGGGGATCATGTGAAACTCGGCGGCGCGCCTGGGAAGGCAGGTGAGAGGAGGCAAGCCTTCTCAGAAAGCGGCGGGGCGTCTCAGAGCACCCCTGGCCATATGAGGAACTGTCTACGTCTTGGGATCGGGTGTTGCTAGAAGTGCCCCTGGCCCAAGGTGCCCCCAGCTTTTCGTTCTATTCTCGAACCCTCGGGGCCTTCTGGGCCTCGCGAGGCGCGCCGTGGAGGCCGCCTGGGCCGCCCCAAATCCTGGGGGCAACTACCTTGGGCCACGGGTACTTCTAGCAACACCCGATGGAAGTTCACATAGCCGGAACCCTCTCCCTCTCTCTCGTTCGAGGAGGGGGGCCATGTCAAACTCGGCGGCGCGCCCGGGGGGGGCGAGAGGGGGCAAGCCTTTTCAGAAGGCGGCGGGGCTTCTAGATTCTAAAACCACCCCCCCGCCATCTGAGGAACCGCCTACGTCGCGGGAAAAGGCCTGCAAATGCCCGAACCCTCCCGTCTCGTTCGAGGGGTGGGGATCACGTCAAACTCGGCGGTGCGCTCGGGGGGGTGAGAGGGGGCGAGCCTTTTCAGAAAGCGGCGGGGCTTCTCAGACCGCCCCGCGGCCACCTGAGGAACCGCCCGCGTCGTGGGAAAAGGCTTGAAAATGCCCGAGCGGTCCCTTTCTCGTTCGACGAGGGGGAGCACGTCAAACTCGGCGGCGCGCTCGGGGGGGAAGGTGGGAGAGGGCGGGCCTTCGGAAGAAGCGGCGGGGCTTCTCATGCCACCCCCGGGCAATCTGAGGAACCGCCTACGTCGTGGGAGAAGGCTCGAGAATGCCCGAGACCCCCCTGCTCGTCCGAGGAGGGGGATCACGTCAAACTCGGCGGCGCGCCGGGGGGGGGGCGGGAGGGGGCGAGCCTTCCCAGAAGGCGGCGGGGCTTCTCAGACCCCCCCCGGGCCATTTGAAAAAAACAGCCTACGTCGTGGGAGAAGACTCAATAAATGCCCGAGCTCCCCCCTTCTCGTTCGAGGAGGGGGATCATGTCAAACTCGGCTCCGTAGCCATTTTGCCTCGAGCGGTTGCATGGCCTCGCCCGCGCGCACCCCCTCCTCGGCGAGGCGCGGCTGCGGAATGTCGGGTCGGCGCCTCCCTGGTCGACCGCCGTCCGGGCCGCGGTCGCCGCCGGGGCGCCGCGGCGCGCTGTCGCCGCCGTCGCGCGATCGGCTATCTCCGCCACGCTTTTTGCGTGCGGAGACGCGCCGGCGGCGGCGGCGGCCGCGCGCGACGCCGCGGCTGCCCCCGATGCTCGCGCGCCTCCTGCTGCACCGCCTGCCGCCTCCGCGGCCGAGGCGGGGCGGCGGAGGCGCAGACGCCGCCGCCTCGCGGAGCGGCGTGCCGCGGAGGCGCTCCCTGCTGCTGGCGCGGCGGTCGAGGGCGCCGCAGTCGTGGCGGGTCCTGCTGCTGCTGCTGGAGCGGGCCCTCGGCCTGTTCGAGCCGCCGTGGAGGCTGCCGACGACAACGCGATGTTCGAAGACGCCTGGGCCGACGGCCTGGTGCGGCCTTCGCCGCCCGCGGCGGCGGGGCAGCCTGCTGCTGCTGTTGCCGCCGTTTCGGGCGGGCCGCCGCCCTCGCCTGCTGCTGCCGCGGGCTCGCAGGTCGAGGGCGTCGTGGCCCCGTCCTCGCCACTGCTCCCCGCGCGCCGCGCGCCGCCCGCCGTGGGGGCGGTGCACCTTGCCGCGGCGGTTCCTGGTGGTGCTGCTGGTGCCGGGGCTGCCGCTGCTGCCCCCCCCGACGGCCGTCTCGCGGACGACGTGGGGGATGAGGTGCGGCGGCGGGCGCTGCGCGCGCGGGCGGCGGCGATCATCCGAGGCGCAGGGTGATCGTCGTCCTTCTCACTGCCCAGTGGCGTCCTCGCCCCCTGTCACACGGCCGTGGGGCGATGTCTCCCCTGCGGTGACTGTTGCCCAGGGGGCCGCCGACCGTTCTGCGCAGGTTGCGCGGTAGGCGCGGGGGAAGTATTACCCTCCCCGACCGCTTGCCCTGCTGAAGCGTTTGTTTGTTTATTTTTGTTTGCCTTCCCCCTCTCTCTCTCTCTCTCTCTTTCTCTCGCTCTCTCTCTCTCTCTCTCTCTCTCTCTCTCTCTCTCTCTCTAATTTTTTCCTCTCTCTCTCTTATTGTTTCCTCTCTCTCTCTCTCTCTATTTTTTTTTTCTTTTTCTCTCTCTCTCTCTCTCTCTCTCTCTTTTTTTTGTTCTCTCTCTCTCTCTCTCTCTCTCTCTCTCTCTCTCTCTCGCGCGCGGGCCGCGGGGCGGTCGCCCGTCGCGTGGACAGCGCCGCCTAGCCCGCGGGGCTGCTGGAGGTGCTCTTTCGGTCAGTGAGGTCTCTCTCGCTGCTGGCCTCGGTTCCCCAGCCGCCGCTGCTGTGCCATTTGTTCTCACCAAGGCTGCGCGGGCGTTGAGCTCATGTCAAACTCGGCGGCGCGCCAGCGGGGGAACCGCGCGCGTCGTGGGAGATGGCTCGAGAATGCCCGAGCCCCCCCTTCTCGCTCGAGGAGGGGGGCCATGTCAACCTCGGCGGCGCGCCCGGGGGCGGGGGCGAGCGAGGGCGAGCCATCTCAGCAGGCGGCGGGGCTTCTCGCGCCATCCCCTGGCCATCTGAGGAACCGCCTGCGTCGTGGGAGAAGGCCCGAGGATGCCCGAGCCCCCCCCATCTCGTTCGAGGAGGGGGGGCCGCGTCAAACTCGGCTGCGCGCCGGGGGGGGGGGGGGGGGGCGAGAGGGGGCGAGCCTGGGCCTTAAGGCGGCGGGGCTTCCCAGACCGCCCCCCGGCCATCTGAGGAAGCGCCTGCGTCGCGGGGAGGGGGTGGGGGGGGTGCGAGAATGCCGCGGCCCCCCCCGTCTCGTTCGAGGAGGGGGGCAACGTCAAACTCGGCGGCGCGCCCTGGGGGGGGGGGGGGGGGGGGGCGAAGCGGTGCGGGCCTTTTAAGGGGGCGGCGGGGCTTCTCAGACCCCCCCCCCGGCCATCTAAGGAACCGCCTACGTCGTGGGGGGGGGCTCGAGAATGCCCGAGCCCCCCCCCCCCATCTCGTTCGAGGAGGGGGGCCGCGTCAAACTCGGCGGCGCCCCCGGCGGGGGGGGGGGCGAGAGGGGCGAGCCTTCTAAGGGGGCGGCGGGGCTTCCCAGGCCCCCCCCGGCCATCTAAAGAACCGCCTACGACGTGGGAGAAGGCTCGAGGATGCCCGCGGCCCCCCTCGCCAGAATCGGCGGCGCGCCCAGAGGGGGGGGGTCAGAGGGGGCAAGTCTTCTCGGGGTGCGGCGGGGTTTCTCAGACCGCCTGCGTCGCGGGGGAAGGCTTGGGAATGCCCGGGCCCGCCCCCCCAGAGGTCCTCTAGCGTCTAAACCAGACGATGGGATTATGTTGTTTATATTATAGACGATAAGCGGTATCGTCTGTAGTGCAGACAAGATGATCAATGCAGACAAGATGAATTCAATCGAACAACGCAGCCAAACAACATTGTTATGTTGAGGTCGCGTGTTGCTTGGCTAGCACAGTTAATGCGCTTGCGCGCGTATCCATGTGATTGCGTTGTGCTCCATTGGAGCCGTGTCATTTAGCAATGTCTTATACTTGCTGCTTGCAGCGGCAGCAGCATCCGCCTCAAATGGCGGTTGCTATAGGTTTGAGCCAAAATGGCGGGCACTCCTCCCCTCCGTAGGTTTTAGCCTCCTTCCCCTCTTCCTCTCTCGTCCATTTCCTGCCCCTCCTCGCCTCCCTCTCTTTGTTTCCTTCTCCCCTCCATCCCCTTGGGGCCCTCCTCGGTTCTCCTCCTCCTCCTCCTTCTCCTTCTCTCTCTCTCTTCCTCCTCCCCCCCCCCTCCTTGCCCTCCCTCCAATTGTTTTCCTTGTCCTGCTCCGCTCCCCCCTCGATCCTCCTCCTCCTTTTTCGTCATGTTCCTCGATCCTCCCCCTCCTCCCCCTCCTCCCCTCCTCCTCTCCTTCCTCCTCCGCCTCCTCCTCCTCCGCCTCCGCCCTCCTCCTCCTCCTCCTCATCCCCCTCCTCCTCCCCCTCCTCCTCCTCCTCCTCCCCCTCCCCCTCCCCTCGTTCAGGGCGGGCGCGGTGGCAGTTGAGGGATCGGCGACGGCGGCTGGCTGGGGGGCGGGGGGGCGGGGGCGCGGGGGATATGCGGAGAAAGAAATGGAAGAGGAGGAGGAGAGGAAGTAGGGGAAGGAGGGGAGGAGGAGGAGGAGGAGGAGGAGGAGGAGGAGGAGGAGGAGGAGGAAGTCAGGTAAGGGAAGAGGAGGTGGAACAGCAGCAGCAGCAGCAGGGATGGGGAGGAAGAGGAGGAGGAGGAGGAGGAGGAGGAGGAGGAGGCTCCATCCCGCCAGGGCTCGATCCGTCCGGGTCTCCAGGCGGCGCCCCGCGACGCAAAACGAACGGGTGAGCTCTATGGGGCGGCGGGGGCCTGCGAATCGTCTTCAAAAGGCGCGGTGGGAACGGTTCGCCGTTTCTCGAGATCTCGTTTCTTCCTCGCGCCCCCCCGCCCCCCCCCCTCGGGTGGGAAGGGGGGTCGGGGGTGGGCGGGGCGGGGCTTTCATTTTGGAGCCCGCGAGGCCCCGGGGATGAAGGATTGCGAAACCACGGCGTCAGTCTTTCTATCGCCCCCCCCCCCCATGCCGCGCCTGTGAAAATGGCCCCGTTGTCCCAGGCCCCCCGCCGAAGATGGATGCCTGCGACGCCGCGGCGGTATCCGTCTTCCATCGGCTCCTGGATCTCCTGCAGAATCCTTCAGTCTGCTTTCCGTGTCGATGAGGCGCCTGATCTCGAATGAGTCCATCGGTGTTTTCGGGTATACCTTGAGATCCTCACTATCTTCCGCTTCTTCGCGTTCTTCCTCCTCTTCTTCCTCCTGGTCCATGGGCCTGCGCGAATCCGAGGTCCCGCTATCGCTGTTCTTGGCTTCCTCCTCGGCCTCCTCCTCCTCGAAATCTTCGGCCTCGCTCTCCGTGCTTGGGTGTCGAGCTCTTCTTGGGTCTCATTGGTGTCGGGTTATTCGGTCCCTTCGCATGGATCGGGGCTCCTCGGCCCCGCCGCATTTCTCTTTAGGGCGAAACCAACTGAAGGATTCTGGCAGGACGCGGCGGGCTTCGGACACGCTTCGAACACTCTGCAGAACATGAGGCGTCGGAGGAGGATGGGAGGGGGGCATCGAGGTTGAAGGACACATCGTGACGGCCTTCGGTCACGTGGCTGGCTCCTCACGGGCCCTGGGCGCGCGGCCCCGCCAGCGCGCGAGCTCTTTTTACCCGCCCCCTCCCCCCAAAAAAAAAAAACGGAAAATACAATGGCCCTGGAGATCGGTGCACCTGGATACCAGTGCCCCTGGAGATCGGCGCCCTTGAAAATCCGAAGATTCCCTGGAGATCGATCGGTGTCCCTGGAGCCCCCCCCATTCAGTCACATTGTGTTTTGCTATTGTTGCGTTGCTCTCTTGTGCGTTCCTCTCTCCTCCCCTGCCCTACTCTTTAAGATCGGATCTGAATGCGCCCGCGTTGTTCGCGGCTTGCAGACCCAGCCTGCAAAATATACCGCGTTCGAAGGACGCAGCGTGGACACACTCATGGCGAATATGGAGTTCAACGTTTCGCCCTTCCATGTCGCGTATAAACGAGGGTGCCGCATGATGGGGATTCGCATTGCGAGGTGATACCACAAGTGGTGTTTCAGCTTATACGGGATGTGAGCTGCGGGCAGTAGGACGATATGTTTGAGACGTAGGCGCTCTAGCTCATCACAATCTTCTTGACGCGGTACATCTGACAACGACTCCAGTAAGTCAACCCATTGCATTAATGGGCGCGTGCATTCAAGCAGCGCTTTGCCGTGCTCGATCTATTCATGCCAATCTGGCAATAGACGCAAAGCCACAGATCTGAAAAGCGAAACGGCCTCGGCAGCTTTTGGCTTGAGCACGGGCTTATCTTCTGATCCAAGCATCTTGACATTGAACATATCAATTTCAGAAGGCACGTGTCCCTGCAACCGCTCGCTAGCATACCATGCAGCTAGCTTCGTATTCATTCCCCCAAATACCTGTGCAGTTAGCTTTTGGTTTAGGTGACCATGGGACTCCTCGGCCCTCTCCTCCTCTTCCTCCTCCTCCTCTGCCTACTCCTCCTCCTCCTCCTTCTCGGACATTGCTGCTCCTGCTGCTCCTCGTCCTCCTCCCTTCACCTCCCCCTCCATCCTTGCCTGCCCACCCCGCGCCACAGGGGGGGGGGGGGGGTAGATTATCCACCAGGGGGCCGCTTGCCGTCGGCTGGTCTTGCCCCCCCCCCCCCCCGCCGTTCAAGCGAGTGCCCGCGGATGTGCATGCGCCCCGCGACGCGGACAATATCACAAACGACGTAGCTCCCAAAGCCACGGTGCGCATGTAATCGACAGCAAAGGATGTCGCGAGGGTAAGGCCCCACGTTGAATCGAAAACTGGATTCCTGGCCCTTGTCAAAGTTGCCTCCGAGCTTCTCCAAACACGCAGTTTCATCGGATGCGTGATTTCTGTATGCTTTCCCACGTTGGGGAGGTTCTCTTGGGGGGGGGGGAGGCGGTCGTGCGGTTCGAGGGCTGCGCATTGATCATTCAAGGCCTCAACCTTGGTGCGAATTGTCAGGCCATGGCCTGTCTTCGCAGATTTGTTGAAGTAAAAGCCAGCTTCGCGCAATGAGCGATCTCTTTCCTTTGTTGTGTTAATGGTCACCCAAACCTCAGCTTTCGACGTTGCCTCCTCGTGGGATCCGCAATCCCTGCGCGTCCACGGAGGCACTGGGGCGCTGCGTGACCTAGGGTAAGCGCGCCCCCCATTCAAATTAGTCGGGCCCCAGTCGGGGCCGCGCCCTCGTCGCCCCGCCTCGCGCCGCGAAGCCTCCATGGGGCCGGCAACTTCCATGGCGAGGGCGCGGCCCTGACAGGGGCTCGCCGTGTTTGAGGGGGGGGGGGGGGGGCGGAGGGAACGTCGGCCCGAGATCGCTCCAAAACCCCCAAGCCTACACCGCGCGCGCGGGGCTTCGAAGGTTGCGCAGTGGTCGTGCGGTTCGAGGGCTGCACTTTGATCATTCAAGGCCTCAACCTTGGTGCGAATTGTCAGGCCATGGCCTGTCTTCACATATTTGTTGAAGTAAAAGCCAGCTTCGCGCAATGAGCGATATCTTTCCTTTGTTGTGTTCATGGTCACTCAAACCTTAACTTTCGACGTTGCCTCCTCGTGGGATCCGCAATCCCTGCGCGTCCACGGAGGCACTGGGGCGCTGCGTGACCTAGGGTAAGCGTGCCCCCCATTCAAATTAATCGGGCCCCAATCGGGGCCGCGCCCTCGTCGCCCCGCCCCCCGCCGCGAACGCTCCATGGGGTCGGCAACTTCCATGGCGAAAGCGCGGCCCTGGCAGGGGCTCGCCGTGTTTGAGGGGGGGGGGGGGGGGGCGAAGGGGACGTCGGCCCGAGATCGCTCCAAAACCCCAAGCCTCCACCGCGCGCGCGGGGCTTCGAAGGTTGTGCAATGGTCGAGCGACCAGTCTTTGAAAGGGGCAGATGTGCCCCTAAGGGGGCCTCAGCAACAAGACGGGGTCTTAGAGCAGTCTCGAGCCCGACGTATGCGTCGTTCGAATGGCGCCGTGAATTCCCCTCCCATCCTACGTACTGCTGTTCCTCCTCCTCGTTTGCCTCCTCCTCCTCTCCCCCCCCTCCTCTCCTCCCCCCCCTGACCCTCCTCCTCGCTGCAGCGCCTGTAGTCGTGCGTGTTGTCGCGCGCGGCGTCGCAGAGTGGACGGGGAAATCTCGCGTGGCTCCACGTTGGGACGCCGATCTGATTTGCGACGGCCCCCCGATCACTCATGGTGAACGTGCGCGCCCCCTTGAAACCGATATCCTTGCCAGCCAGCGGGCCCCTCGAGTCGTCGAGGTCGCCGCCATCGGCTGACTCCGTCGGCCACTTCCCCTGGGCAAGAGCCTGTATGCTCCAGCGCGCCAGAAACCACAATCTATGACATGAGCACCAACCTCTGCGCCCGCACCTGCAAAAAGTTTTGTTTCCTCACCGTCGCTGCAACATGCCGAACACCGCTCACGAGGTTCACCAATGTAAGCGCAATGGTGCTTTTGAGCCGACCAGCTGCGGCCTTGCCGCCGTAGCGAACCCCGCCGATGTATATGGCAGCGGGAACCGCCAACTCACCAGGCTCAGCGGATTTGACAGCTGGGTGTTCGGTATATATCAGCGGCATTATCAGCAAGCTTCGCTTTGTACTCAGGGGACTGTATGACTTCTGCATGCAGCGTGTCGCGCATAGCTCGGACCCCCACTGGAAGGCTCACCCTGGGGCCTTTCACTTTCAAATGCGATGGCAGTGGCAAGAACATATCATCAGCGGTTGGTGCCCCAGACGCTTCCTTAGCAATCAATGTTGTAGTGCACTTTGCGTTGGTAGTGCCCAGTCGGTGCGCCTGGAGCCGGCGCCCACTTTTGGAGATCGCCCCCTCGGGCGCCTGCCTCGACAGCGAGGTGGGCGAGGACGCGCAGATTTCGCGCCGCCATCCTCGCGCCGATGCAATATAGTGTCTGGAGCTCGCCGAGAAGACCAGACCCTGCACGTTCGCGTTTCCATTTCGCTGCAGGGCTCGGTCGCTGGAATGCCCACACGTTGGCGCGACGCTTCTTTTCGGGGGGCATGCTCCACAGTCCAGCTACGAGCGAAACGAGGCTACGGACGTAGAGCTTTTTTGTTTGTTTCGCTATGCTATGTTGCGCTGCTCTTTGCTCTGTGCCATGCTATTATGCGCTGCTCTTTGCAGTGTGCCGTGCCATGTTATGCAATGCTGCTATGTGGTATGGTGGGCTATGCAACGCTGCGCAACGCTATGCAACGCTATGTTATGCATAGCTGCACCTAGCTTGCAATAAACATGCACGTTGCCTATTGTTTACTATGTGGTTTATGTTGTAGAGAACAAGCTATGTTAAAGAAATAGGTAAGACAACGTTGTTGCTTTTTTAGGCACAAGCCGCTTCATCGGCCATCTCAGTGTAGGGGCGTCTTATGCTTCGGTACTTCAACGTCCCATCGGCATTCGTGTTCGACCCTCGATCCTTTAAGTTTGCGGTATTTTGAATTTGTGGTGGCCTGGTCGTCCGTTGCTCATGTTTTTTGGGTTGTTTTCGGATCTCTCGCCGCGCCAGGTGGTCGCGCTGCAGAGCGGCAGAATTCTTCCTTCCTTGCCGCGTCGAACGGCTTAGCCGCTTGTCGCCAGCGCCAAGGAAGGGGGAAGTCTGAGCATGCATGCATCGCAACCTCCCAGCGCGACGGGAGAGCTCCAAACTTCTCGGCGTTCGTAGGCGTTCAGTTTTCTAGTTTCATTGCTTTCGGTCTTCGAGCCTTTTAGTTTGTGGTCCTCGGAATGTTCGGTGCTCTGCCATCCTCGCAGAGCTGCAGACTCGAGTTCTTCCTGCGTCGAACGGCTCCGCCGCTCGTCGCCAACGCAAAAGAGAGAAGCCTGCGGCGTCACGCATCGCAACCGCCCAGCGCAGTCGGCACTGGTGGATGGTGGGGGAGGGTGCTAGGCTGGCGCGAATGTACATGCTTCGCTCTCTGATGATGCCAGAGGACATCTCGGAGGAAGAGGGCGGTGAATGCAGGGGGAGGCAGCAGGGGAAAGCGCCAACAAGGAGAAGGGAAGAAGGATGACCAGGAGGAGCAGGAGGAGGGAAGAAGGAGGAGCATGAGGAGGAATGAGCAGGAGGAGCAGCAGGAGGAACACGAGGAGAAACAACATGAGGAGCATGATGAGGAGCAGGAGGAACAGCAGGAGAAGCACGAGGAGAGAAGAGGGAAGAGAAAGAGGATAATGGAGGAGGGAGGAGGGAAGATGGACGCCCAGGCGCTACACTCACGGCTTCGGGCTTCGAGATCGGCTCAGGCGGGGATCGGGCAGTGGCAGGTGCATGAGCGTTGCGAGTACCCACAATATATCAAGGGTCTCAGCGGGGGCCCAGCTGGGTCACAGAGGGTTCACAAACAGTTCCAGGGAGTCACAGAAGGTCCTAGAAGGCAACAGAGGGTTTACCCGAGGCCAATCGCGGCCCCCCAGAGGGCCACAGAGGGTCCACAGAGGGTTCACCAAAGGTTCACCGATGGTTCACCGATGGCTCACCGATGGCTCACCGATGGCTCACCGATGGGGGTGGGGGCTCACCGGTGGCTCACAAGTAGATTTTGAATGTTTCGGACGGTTTGTGGTTTGCACCGATGGATCACCGGTGGCTCACCGGTGGCTCACCGATGGCTCACCGTTGGCGCACCTCCAGAAATTGTCGGAAAATGTAACAAAAATCCCAGGAGCCGGACATTTTTACGAAAAACCCAGTGAGACTGTGTTTTTTTAATGAAAAATCCTGGACTTTTATGAAAAAAACTTTGGTTTTGCACATGCCAAGCCCGGAATCCCTTAATTTCATTGAAAATTGTAGCCGCGCTCTCCGTCGAGCTGCCTGCTCGCGCGCTGGGCTCCCGAGTCACGGGGCGCAACCGCAGCCAGCATCGCTCGAGATGACCCGAATCCAGAATGACGATCCACCTTCACTTGCTCTTGCTCCTCCTCCTCCCCCCTCTCCTCTTCCTCCTCCTCCTCCTCCTCCTCCTCCCCCTCCCCCTCCTCCTCCTCCTCCTCCTCCTCCTCCTCTTCCTCCTCCTCCTCCTTCGAGGGAGACTTCGAGATCTGGGATTCTCGAGCCCCCTTAAGTTCGAGCGCAGGGGGATCGAGAGGAGGAGTAGGAGGAGGAGGGCGAGGAGGAGGAGGGGGTGACGGGGGAGGCCTCGAGAAGGGAAAAGATCATCATTTCGGATTGTCTGACTCTCCCTAGGGGCACCTTCACTGCCTCCCACCCTTGGCCTTGGCGGCCTTCTTCTTCCTCGCCGACAGCGGGGCCTCGTCGCTGTCGCTCGCGAACTGCGAAAGTGCCTTGTGCGTTCTCGTGACAAGCTTCAGCAGCTGATCGATCGGGCCCTCCTGCAGACTGACGAGCGCGGCGGCCTCCTTCACGATCGTTGCCTCTGAGATCTTCTTCTTCACCTCTGAGAAACGTCACCCTCCTCTTCCTCCGCCCCATCCCTCAACATCCTCCTATCCTGCGTGTCCTCCTCCTTCTCCCCCTCATCCTTGTCCCCCTCCTCATCCTCCTCCTCCTTCCACCTCCTCATCCTTCTCCTCCTCCTCCTCCTCCTCCTCCTCACGTCCTCATCCTTCTTCTCCTCCTCCTTCCACCTCCTCGTCCATCTTCTCCACCTCCTCATCCTTCTCCCACCTCCTTCTCATCATTTCCCCCCCCCCTCGCCCTTCGTCGCAGCGGGTGCTGGTTCGGGGCGCCCGCCAAAACAGTCACCAAGGGCCTTGGGTGACTGTTTAGCCGCGGGCGGAATTTCTGGGTCGGGGCAGCAAAGCCTCCAGGGTGGACGGGGGATGGGTTCCAGAAGCGCCCCCAAGCCCGCTCACGTTCCTCCTACTCCTCGTCCTCCTCCTGATCCTCCTCCCCATCATCCTCCTCGTCCTCCTCCTCATTGGGCTCATTTTCCTCCCAGTCGCCTCTGCAGCATCGATGCCGAGCATTAGTTGCTTGCCGAGCTCGGTGTCGTTGATCAAGCTCTCGAGCTCGTGCTCCTGGTTCTCCAGCTTCCCGCGGACGCTGGCGTTGTTCATCATGCTGTAGTTCTCGTCGTGGCGGATCGCGCGCAGTAGTGTGTTCGTCGAAGAGAGCGCGCCTTTGGCCGCCATCACAGTCTTGCGAGCATCGGCCAACGCCTTCACTGCAGGGTGCGGCGTCTTGCGCTCGACCTTGCCGACGCCCTTGCGCTTGCCATCCCCACCACCGGTGCCAGCGCCCTCGCCACCTGGCTGCGCTGCGGGGAGCACGCCAGGGTTCTGCAGCTCGGCGGTCTCCTTCTCGCGATGCTTCTTGAACGACTTCCACTCTTTTTTGAAGCACTCCTTGTACTCGTCCGAGAACCAGAGGAACTTCGCGCCGCCGTGAGCTGCTACCTTGCCGTAAGGATGCCCCATCATCAGGCACCGGTCGCAGTTCCACTTGCAGCCCCTTGCCGTCTCTGCGTCGAGATGGCCCACTGGCCCTCCTTCTTCGTAGAGCATGCGCAGGAATGATACGTATTTCCAATGCTTGATGAATTCCTCGCCGTAGCTCGACTCGCGCGTCTTGGACTTCGCGACGGCCGTGGGGTATAATTTCATCAGCCATTTCTCCCTGACCTCAGCCGTGTCCTCTGCCTCGTCCAGCTCCTTAGCGAGAACCTTGTCGTCCGGCTTGGCGCGCCTCCACATGTTGCCAAGTGCGCTCCGTGAAGGGCACTCGCAGGTCCCAACCTCGACCGCCTGGGTGATCTGTTTCTCGCTGGTAAGGTTGCGCTTGCCCTTAGCCTTGGGCTGGTCGTCGTCACTGTCATCATCGCCGGTGGGTGTGATCCCTTGCTCTTGGAGCATGGCCTGCAGCTTGGCTGCCACTCCGTTCTCTGGAATTTTTCTCGGGAGTGAACTGAGGCGGAGTCGCAGTGCCCGAGGCCGTCGGCGTTGCCGGGTCTCCGTCGGCTGCCTCGTTATGGCGCGATCTCTTGCTCGGTGGCGGCAAGCGCGCGCTCGCAGGCAGACCAGCTTCGGCTCTCAACCTCTCGACCTCCATCGTCCTCTTCCCCACGGGCTTCGGGTGCTCGTCCTCAGACTCGGACTCGGGGGGTCGGTGGCGCGATCTCTTGCTCGGTGGCGGCATGCCCCCGTCCATCTTCTTCTTCCCCACGGGCTTCGGGCGATCGTCGTCAGATTCGGACTCGGGGGGGCGGGCCACGTTGGGCCTCGGGTGAGGCTTCCCTGAGCTTCCAGTTCCGTGGCGCTCTCATCGTTGGCCCAGGCAGCGGGATATTGCCGATGTTCTTCGGGTGCTGAGCTTTCCCCTCGGCGAGCTTCGACATCCAGCCTGTCGACGCGGCGACCTAGTCGAGGAGCGGGCTGCGGACCTTGCGGCCCTTGGTCTCCTCGAGCTGGGGTTCCTTCTCGTCCTCCTTCTCGTCGTCTGTCTCGTCGCCCGCGGGTGCCGCGGCTGCCGCTGGCTCAGCGGCTGGCTCATCAGCGGCTGCGGGCGGCTCGGCGGCGGCTGGATCGAGCTGCGCCTCAGCCTCCTCTAGGTTCTCGCGCCAGCCACCGCCCGTGATGCGGCGCGAGCTATCCGAAGCTTGCGAGTCGGCGGGCGAACGAGGACGCGCGGCCTCCAAGCGCTTCTGGAACTTCAGCTCGAGCTCCGCCCTGATGCGCTGAAGCTGCTGCGTCTGCTGCTGCTTGATCTGCTCCATGTGCTGGTCGCGCTCCCTGATCATCTGCTCCGCCTCCAACTGGGCGTCGGCGTCGAGCGCGGCGGGATCAGACTCGGGCAACGGGCCGAAGCCCAGCGTGCCTGCGGAGCCCCTTCTCCACAACAAACTCTCCCTCTCCTCATCGCCTCCCCCCTCCTTCTCCTCTGGCCGCATCTTCCTCCTCGGGGCTCCTCCTCCTCCTCCTCCTCCTCCTCCTCCTCATCCTCTTGTTCGTCTCCCCCTCCTCTTCTTCCTCCTCCTCCTCCTCCTCATCATCCTCCTCCTCATCCTCTTGTTCGTCTCCCCCTCCTCTTCTTCCTCCTCCTCCTCCTCCTCCTCCTTCTCTTCGTCCTCCTTATCCTCATCCAGCGATCCTCTACCTCCTAGCTCGCCCTCCCTCCACCTTCGTTCGCCTCCTTCCACCTCCTCGGGCTTCTTTTATCTTCATGCTACCTGTGTGCCTTGCGAGCCCGCGGCGTCGGGAGTGGGAGGTTGTTCGTCTCCGCGTTCATCGTGATCGTCGGCCCTGCTCATCGCTCGCGCCGCAGCTCTGGGGGGGGCCGTCGGTTCGCGTCGAAGGCTCTTTCCCGCTCGCAGCGGTCTCGAGCCTTCAAGTGGCCAGGGGTCGCAGCATGGGACTGCCGATGCATCGCGTCGATCATCGCGGCATCCCGCGCCCATGCTGGCTGCGCCGCCGGCGCAACGAGGCGCGGCCTTCAAGTGGCCAAGGGTCGGGGCAAGGAAATGCATAGCCGATGCGTCGCGTCGACCAGTGGCGCCGCAGGCGTCGCGCATTCAGGCTGGCTGCGTCGCCGATGCACCGAGGTGCGACTTAAGTTGCTGCTTGACGTCCTGAGTTTTCGAACCCTTCACAGATTCACGTGTCGGTCCTGTCGCTCTTCGGGCCCTGTGGCTTCGGTCCTCGTAGTTTCAGCTCAAATTTCTTATCAGTTTCGGGTCCTGGTGGTTTCATCTGCCATGCTTTCTGTTTATGTTTGCCCCTCCCAAGGTTATGTTTTCCCCAACCATCCTGTGCTGTTGGGTCCTCGTTTTGAAGAGAGGACGGCCCGCGTCCCACCTCCTCTCCTCCTCCTCCTCTCCTCCTCCTCCGCTGCCGTCCGCATGCGTCCCGCACACCCATTTCGGCACACCCCTCACACGTTTCGTGGCCCCATAGGGAGCTCCACCGAAGGCCCCACGTTGCCGTGGCCACCGCAAATTCCACCGCAGCACCCCTCACACGTTTCGTGGCCCCATAGGGAGCTCCACCGAAGGCCCCATGGCTGCCGTCCGCATGCGTCCCGCACACCCATTTCGGCACACCCCTCACACGTTTCGTGGCCCCACAGGGAGCTCCACCGAAGGCCCCAGTGCTGCCGTCCGCATGCGTCCCGCACACCCATTTCGGCACACCCCTCACACGTTTCGTGGCCCCACAGGGAGCTCCACCGAAGGCCCCAGTGCTGCCGTCCGCATGCGTCCCGCACACCCATTTCGGCACACCCCTCACACGTTTCGTGGCCCCACAGGGAGCTCCACCGAAGGCCCCATGCTGCCGTCCGCATGCGTCCCGCACACCCATTTCGGCACACCCCTCACACGTTTCGTGGCCTCCACGAAGGCCCCAGTGCTGCCGTCCGCATGCGTCCCGCACACCCATTTCGGCACACCCCTCACACGTTTCGTGGCCCCATAGGGAGCTCCACCGAAGGCCCCATGGCTGCCGTCCGCATGCGTCCCGCACACCCATTTCGGCACACCCCTCACACGTTTCGTGGCCCCACAGGGAGCTCCACCGAAGGCCCCAGTGCTGCCGTCTGCATGCGTCCCGCACACCCATTTCGGCACACCCCTCACACGTTTCGTGGCCCCATAGGGAGCTCCACCGAAGGCCCCATGGCTGCCGTCCGCATGCGTCCCGCACACCCATTTCGGCACACCCCTCACACGTTTCGTGGCCCCACAGGGAGCTCCACCGAAGGCCCCAGTGCTGCCGTCCGCATGCGTCCCGCACACCCATTTCGGCACACCCCTCACACGTTTCGTGGCCCCATAGGGAGCTCCACCGAAGGCCCCATGCGTCCCGCACACCCATCCCGCACACCCATTTCGGCACACCCCTCACACGTTTCGTGGCCCCACAGGGAGCTCCACCGAAGGCCCCAGCGCTGCCGTCCGCATGCGTCCCGCACACCCATTTCGGCACACCCCTCACACGTTTCGTGGCCCCATAGGGAGCTCCACCGAAGGCCCCATGGCTGCCGTCCGCATGCGTCCCGCACACCCATTTCGGCACACCCCTCACACGTTTCGTGGCCCCACAGGGAGCTCCACCGAAGGCCCCAGTGCTGCCGTCCGCATGCGTCCCGCACACCAGGTGTGTGGCGTGCCGACATGGGCGTCGCGGCGCGCGGGCGCTGCCGTCGGGGTTCCCAGGGAAGCCCCCTGCAGAGGCGACGCTCAGAGTCACGAGTACCGAGAGTCACGCAGACCCAAACTGTTCACAGTCGTATACATACATTTACACTGGGCGTATCCATGCACGCATTCATGCGAATAGAATCAATCGCGCGCAGATTCATTCATAATCAGACTCGCTCGCGATCCGACCCGCACGCGCTCAAACTTTCATATTCGGACCTATCGTCTTCGTTCGTGTTGTGTACACTGCCACGCATTTCGGCACACCCCTCATACTGCTCGTGGCCCCATAGGGAGCGCCACCGAAGAAGATATTCACAATTGCGGTACTCTCAACTGCATATGGTTGGGTCCTTCGCCAAGCTAATTTTTGGCAGTCCGACCGTCGTCATTTGGGGTGGTCCGCGATGCCGCGAGCGTAGAACCTGGGATATATGGAAGACATCTGGGGGCCCTCCATGCCTGAGCTATCCTCATCGGCATCCTCAGTGGCTGCTGGCGCCTCCTGCGAAGGGCTGCGGGCGCGCCGCTGTGGCGACGGAGTAGCTGCAGCCTCCTCAGAGCTCCTCTTCGAGGCCCCTAAGGCAGGCTTCTTGAAGGCGTCGTGCTCGCTCACGGCGGCGGAGGGCCTCTTGCGAATGGCTGTCTCGGGCTCGATCTGGGCGGCTGAGACCTCTTGGAGATGGCGGCGTCCTCGGGGGAAGCTCCGACCTGCTACGCCTCAGCCCCCCCCGTGTTCCTCCTCGTCCTCCTGCTCGTCCTCCTCCTCCTCCTCCTGCTCCTCCCCCTCCTCCTGCATTTCGACCCCCTCCCCCTCTCCTCCGGCTATTCCTCCTCGCCCCCCTCGCACCTCGACGGATTGCGAGGGCGTTTCAAGCGAAACGATGCAACAGTGGAAAACGTACCTAACATCACATATCAACCATCAGCGAATCGATCGATGCATTGACCCAACGTAGATCGAGCGTTCCAAAGAGACTCTAGCAGCCCAAAGCAAATCGAGCGTTCCAAATGGTTCCAAAGCGGATCGAACATAGTAGAATGGTGGCGCGCACCCTGGCGTCCTGGTCGGCCTCGTCATCCTCCTCCTCCTCCTCCTCGTCGTGAGCGGCCTCTTCTTCCTCGCCCACCTCGTTGTTCTCGGTCGGGTCCTCCTCGTCGTCGTCTGCCTTCGCTGCTGGCTTCGGGCGAACCGCTGCTGGGCGTTTGAGGGCACTGCCGTCAACTTGTGCTTTCGCAGCCTTGATCGCTTCCACAGTCGTCCTCCCAACGGCGAGTGCTTTGGCATGCTTCGTGAGCCACTCCCGCGCTCCGTCGGCGCCGAGCTTCCTGCGCGACATCTGGACCTTTTGGCTGTCACCGACGGCGATGATCGCCCCAGGGTTGTCACGGTCGAGGAGTTTGTGTGGCACCTCCACCTTCGTGCCGTCGTTAAGCTCCCCCGCCCAGTGAAGCGAGTAAGCCTTCGTGGTTCGCGATCCCCTGCTCTTCCAATCGTCCACGGTCAGGGTGTGCAGTTCTGCATCCATTCCTTTCTCCCACTTGGCGTGCATAAAAAAAGAGCCCTTCTGCTCGTAGATGTCCTCGGTGAACTCGTGCGTCTTCTTATCCGTTGACCTCCAAGCTTTCACAGTAGGCCCAGTTAAATCGACCCCGATGCGATATAATGGTTGGCGTGGCGCTGCCGACGGCGGAGGCGCCGCTGATGCTGAAGCTGGCGTCGACGCCGCCGATGCTGAACCTGGCGCGCTCTCGCTCTCGATCTTCGCCATCAGGTTCTTGAGCCACTTCGGGGCCTTCGAAGGTTCTGATTTGCACGGTCGGTTGGGGTTGTGCAGGTGCGCGCCCATGCTTCTAACCATTTTGGCCTGCGGCTCCGCCCACTTCTCCATCGCGCCTTTGCCGACCTTCCACGTGTGTTCGGTGGCTACCTGCTTGAACGCGTCCTCGGCTGCCTTCTGAGAGAAGCTGAAGTTGGGGGAGATCGCATGCAGCTCCTTGAGGAACAAGGAATACTTCATAAGCTGATCTGCACACTCTGTCGCGAGGCTGTCTCCGCCAGGATCGGACCCATAGTCAAGGTGATCGGCGCCTGGGACCGCGGCCACAATCGCACCTGCAATCTGTTTTACATCAGAACGTACTGTGCGAGATGAGGACCGCCAGTCTTGGGCCTGGCTGTCGGGGGACTGCATCGATCCTGTTTGAACCTAACGGCCATGGCGAAAGCAAAAAATAACGACTGGAAATTCTGAATAGCTCGCAGGCCCGTGCGCCAGGAGACATCGTTACTCCAACGCCGCCCGTGGACCTACGCCGCGCCGAAGCGCGACTATCTGGCACCGAGAACCACGCGAATAAACGCAATGCATCGCAATGCAAATGGTCGCGCTATGCAATGCTATGCTGCGCTGCTCTCTGCTGAGTGCCATGCTAAGCTATGCAATGCTGTTGTGGCATGATGTGAGATGCAACGCTGTGCAACGCTGTGCAACGCTATGCAACGCTATGTTATACATAACTACATATTGTATGTAATTAAGGTGCATCGTCTATTAGTGACTATATTGCTTATTTTTTAGACAACAAGATATGTTATCTAAACAATAAATAAGAAAACGCTGTTGTCTAAAACAAACATTGAAGGACCTCTGGGCCCTCGTTCGAGGAGGGGGATCGCGTCAAATTCGGCGGCGCGCAAGGGGGGGGGGGGGGAGAGGGGGCGGGCCTCTCTCGGGAGGCGGCGGGGCTTCGTAGACCGCCCCGGCCATCTGAGGAAACGCCTGCGTCGTGGGAGACAGCTCGAGGATGTCCGAGCCCCCCCTCCTCGTTCGAAGAGGGGGGCCACGTCGAACTCGGCGGCGCGCCTGGGGGGGCGAGAGGTGGCGAGCCCCCTCAGCAGGCGGCGGGCCTTCTCAGACTCTCAGACCACCCCCCGGCCATCTGAAGGACCGCCTGCGTCGCGGGGGGCGGCTCGAGAACGCCCGAGCCCCCCCTTCTCGTTTGAGGAGGTGAACCGAGTCAAACTCGACGGCGCGCCCGGGGGGGGGTCGAGAGGGGGCTGGCCTTCTCGGGGGGCGGCGGGGCTTCTCAGACCCCCCCCCGGCCATCGGAGGAACCGCCTGCGTCGTGGGAGAAGGCGCGAGAATGCCCGAGCCCCCCCCTCCTCGTTCGAGGAGGGGGGTCATGTCAAACTCGGCGGCGCTGGGGGGGGGGGCGAGAGGTGGCGAGCCCACTCAGCGGGCGGCGGAGCTTCTCAGACCGCCCCCCGGCCATCTCAGGAACCGCCTGCGTCGCGGTGGAAGGCTCAAGAACGGCCGGCCCCCCCCTGCTCGATCGAGGAGGGGGGTCACGTCAAACTTGGTGGCGCGCCCAGGGGGTGGGGCGAGAGGGGGCGGGCCTTTTCGGAGGGCGGCGGGGCTTCTCAGACCGCCCCCCGGCCATCTGAGGAAACGCCTTCGTCGTGGGAGAAGGCCCGAGAATGCCCGAGACCCCCCCATCCTCGTTCGAAGAGGGGGATCGCGTCAAACTCGGCGGCGCGCCAGGGGGGCGAGAGGTGGCGGGCCTTCTCAGCGGGCGGCGGGGCCTCTCAGCGCGCTCCCCGGCCATCTGAGGGACCGCCTGCGTCGTGGGAAGCGGCTCGAGAATGCCCGGGCACCCCCGTCTCGTTCGAGGAAGGGGATCGCGTCAAACTCGGCCGCGCGCCCGGGGGGGGGGGCGAGAAGGGGCGGGCCTTCTCGGGGGGCGGCGGGGCTTCTCAGACCGCCCCCCGGCCATGTGAGGAACCGCCTGTGTCGTGCGAGACGGCTCGGGAATGCCCGAGCCCCCCCCCCTTCTGGTTAGATGGGGGGGTGGGGGTGGGGGGGGGGCGCGCGTCGAACTCGGCGGCGCGCCCGGGGGGGGGCGAGAGGTGGCGGGCCCTCTCGGCAGGCGGCGGGGCTTCTCAGACCGCACCCCGGCCATCTGAGGAACCGCCTGAGTCGTGGGGGGCGGATCGAGACTGCCCGAGCCCTCCCAGAGGTCCTTGGGAACCATGTAGCGGTTCCGGTCGTGAATGCTAGTTGTATGAATCTCAAAAATGGTTCCGGAGCTGTCCTGCTGTACAAGATGGTTCCGGTGCTATCTTTTGGTTCCGGATTATATGCCCATATGCGTGCATATATACATGCATGTAGAGTTGCACGCATACGTGCTATATATTATATGTATATATGCATATATATATATATGTATATATATGTATATAGCAATGCGTGTAGATGTATATACGTATATGTGTATACAAACACACATGTATACAACTTACATTATAGATCATACATAATAGATATTAACACATATGTATATGATTACACGCATATACATATATGTATACATATATATATATATATATGTGTAGGTGCGTCTGCTTATATATATATATATATATATATATATGCATATGGGTACATAGGTTCATATTATTCCTCCGCTCCGTATGTTGTGTAATCCCCTTCAACTGCCGTCGTCGGCCGTTCCATCCCACCTCCGTCGCCCCCCGCCCCCCCCCCCGCCTCGCGCACCAGCGCCCCTGTGCTCGAGATGGCGGGCGCCACGGGGGGCGCGTCGCCACGAGATGGCGACGAAGACGGCGAGGAGGGCCTTGAGGGCAACGTGAAGCCCGTCGTGATCGCGAAGGCGCCCGCCGCCCGCCCCTGACCCCGTCGGACGGGGTCAGACGCTCCAGATCGTTGGGCGCTGCGCAGGGGCAAATGGACGGGGCCCGTCCGTTTGCCCCTGCGCAACGCCCAACGATTTGGAGCGTTGCCCATCGTTTCCCCGCAGCGTCCCCCCTCTACTCTTCCATCCTTTATTTCTATCGCTCTATCGTTTCCCCGCAGCGTCCCCCCTCTCCCCTTCCATCGCCCGCCCGACCCGAGGCTCTCCTCGAGCGCGTGCGGGGGCCCAATTTCTTCCAGTACCCGCGGGGCCTCCGCTCCGCCGAGGTCATCACGGAGAGGCTAATAGAGGCGGGGAGGGGGGGCAAGGATTACGAGGATGAGGAGAGGGGGCGAGAAGGGGAGGGAGCAGCGAGATGAGGGAACGAAGGGGGCGCATGAGGAGCGACAGAGAGAAGAGACACAGAGAGAGAGAGAGAGAGAGATATAGTGAGAGAGGGAGATGGGGAGAGAGAGAGAGAGAGAGAGAGAGAGAGAGAGAGAAAAAAAGAGAGAGAGAGAGAGAGAAAACAAAAAAACAAACAACAGTTCTGATGAAAACCACCCGCCCTCAATCCGTGAAACCCGTGCTGAGTTCAACGCGAATGTGCGCCGCGCTGAGGCGAGAACAACATTTTGAAAAGCACCCGCCCTCAATCCGTGAAACTCGTTACCATTGTGATATCCGCCCGTCGTCGGTGATACGTTCCCGTCGCAGTCGTTGCGGTCGACGTCCCCCCTCGGGCGGGCAGCACCAGCCCATGTTGATCAAGCTGCGGGGGATCGTCGAAGGCGAAAAGGTTACTGCGGCCACGTGGAAAGCCGCCATGAGGCTCATCATTGCGCTCAAGAAGACGTCTGGATTGGGGAAGCTATCGTCGACGGTGGGACTGGGGATTGTTCTGGTGCGTTCGCGCGACGACGTTGCATCTCTCCCCGCGCCCACCTCGCCCCCCCCCGTCGTCGCCCTCTTCCCCATCGGCCCCCGAGCCTCCCAAGACGCTGGCATGAGGACCAGTTGTGGCCGAGGCTCGCCGTGGTCAGAAAAGCTCGTTCCTTATTCAACGGTCTTGCTGGTAGCACGATGGCAGTAGGTGAGGAAGCAGGTGGTCGCAATGTGGTTTGGGCGGTTGCATGTTTCGCGCGTAATCCCTGTCGCCAGGGGCAGGGCAGGAGACTGAAGAGTGGGTTGAGGTTCATGCTGACAGGCTACGAACGGCGCTATGCCACATCCGCGATGCGATCAACAGGCACCCCGATACGAAGTGGGTGCGGCCGTTCGTAGCGATGAAGAGGCCCGCGTCAGATGATTGCGAGCAGGACAAGAAGGCGGAATGCGAAGATGAGGATATCAAAGAGGAAGAGGAAGAGGAAGAGGAAGAAGAAACTAATGAGGATGAGGAGGAAAAAGAAGAGGAGGAGGAAGAGGCAGCCGCTAGAAGCATCAAAGAGGAAGAGGACGAGGACGAGGCAGACGAAGACGAAGAGCACAACGAAGAGAAAGCCACGCCCGTGTCAAAGCGGCCAGCGAAGAAAGCATCCGATGAGCCAACAGATCATGAGGACAAGCCAGGTGAAAAGCTAAAGAAGGTGCTTCGGAGACCAGCCTCGAAAGTAGTTGCGAAGAGGCCTGCTGCCAAGCCAGCTGACGATGATGAGGCATCAGGTGACGGCGCTGAGGAGACGGTGCGAAAGAAACCAGCAGCAGGGGCAGCAGGCGCAGTTGAGGCGCGCAAAAAAGAAGCCAAGAGGTTGAAAGCCACGTTTACAGATAAAGAATGCGAGGGCCCCGAAGTCGATGCAGAGAGACAAATGCTAGCTCATCGGATCAAGCTTGGATCAAAGACAGTTATGACTAGTGTTAGGCAAGTTGAAGTGTTCGACGAGATCGAGGAAAGTGTCTTCGACGATGCATGGCCCAGCGTAGTGAGTAGACTCAACGAAATCGAGCAGAGGAGGCACGTTGCAATGCAGCGAGAAATGACGGCTCAGGCAGAGGAGGCTGCAAAGAAGAGGAAGCTGGATGAGACGGCTGAGGCAGCAGGGAAGGCAGCTGCAGGTTCAGCAGCAGTCGCGGCAGGAGGGAAGAGCTCAGGAGGAGATGAGAAGACAGCGAAGTGGTGCTCTGCAAAAGCCATGGCGTACATGCAGCGGGCGGGCTCGGGAGCGAAGAAAGGTCCGCCCATCTACAGCGACGAGCTTGATAGCACGAGTTATGAGAACGAGGTGAGGGCTAAGATTGCAGGAGAATGGATTCGCGTGGAAAACATGAGGCCTGAAGATTTGGCAGAAGCGCTGGAGGTGAAAACGCATCCTGGAAAGGGCAGGGTACCGCCAGTGTGGGAAGGAAAGACGCATGATGGGAGGAAAAAGCTGGAGGCCAAGTTGAAGCCACAGAAGGAGATGCTTGTTTTGTTTGTCCCGCTGCTTCTGTCCGCCGCTCAGGCCCATTCCAGCGTTGGTGTCAAAATTGCACTGTCACTTCAAAACTTGCGTGCGCTGAGGTCCTGGGGAATTAGAGGCCATCCTCACATCGCCCTTATCCTGGTCCTCCTTCCCTATCTGCCCATCCTCCTCGCCCCCCCGTCCATCCTCGCCCTCCGGTCATCCTCGTCATCTGGTCTCTTCCTTATACTCCCCATCCTCTCCCCCCCTGCCCGCCCTCTCGCCCTACCCCTGCCCCCATCCACCCTTAGCCCATGCCCCGCGCGACGAAGCACTGCCTTCGCGCGCCCCCAGGATCGGCACTCGATCTTCGTGATGCAGGAGAAGAAGGCGAAGCCAGGCGAGAAGTGGAGCCAGGTATGCCAGGTGACGATCAAAGGCGAGGTGACTTACGAGATTGCGCGCCAGGCCATAGTCAACCTGTGCAAGAAGTACTCCGCAGGACACTGGGAATGTCGCATCGCAAGGTCGGGGAGAGTAGCGATGAGCTCAGCAATGAAGAGCGGTGAAGTACGATGGAGCCTGGCGAGGAGCGTTTAGATTCAGAGGATCGGGGGAGGGAGAGGGAGAGTGAGAGAGATGCAGCTCCAGAGCGATATCCAGGAAGCCAAGAGAAATGCGAAAAAGAGAGAGAGAGAGAGAGAGAGAGAGAGATGGAGAGTGAGGCCGAGAGGCAGGAATAGGAGGAGTGATATAGGCATCTAGTAATATATAACGCAAGATGCAAATAACATGCGAGAGAGAGAGAGAGAGAGCAAGAGGGAGAGAGAAAACAAATAAACAGAGAGAGAGAGAGAGAGAGAATCAAAAAAAAAACACGACCGAGCGAAAGAGATCGATCGTGAGGAAAAGGGGGGGAGGCCAGATCAACGCCGACAATGTGTACGAGTCGCGGGACAAGGAGGTGGAACAGCTGACTGCAGCTGCGCCAGGTGGGGCGGCGGTGCAGGGGCGCTGCCTCCTCGTCATCGTTTCTCAGCCATTCCTATGCTCATTCTCGTCATGTATCCTAGTCATCCTTCGTTTCTCAGCCATGTCATCCTCGTCGTGCTCGTCATGCCTGATTCCATCGTTTCTCAGCCATGTCATCCTCGTCAGTCTCTCATTCAGTCGTCGATGCTATGATTGGCTTGGCAACGCATTCCGATGCGTTGCCAAGCCAATTCCCAATGTCGACGACCCATCGTTTGCAATCGCGGGGATGGGGAGGTGATCGGGATGATCTTGATGAAGATCAGAAGAAGACCGAGTCAGACTGACTCTCCCCGAGCCAGGGGGCGGCTCGACCTCGCACTGCCGTCGCGCTTGTTTGCAAGCAGAAATGGAGACAGGGGTGTATATACGTGTACAGTCGGTGCGATGAGTAGGTCGATCCTGCTTTTACAGCCCTGAAAAATGGTTTTGCGTCCGACCACGCCCCTCCCCCCCCCCGCACACAAAAAATCGCGCCTGACTGCATGTATATCTCGAAGGGTGCGCATAGAATGAGAGAGAGAGAGAGATAGAGCGAGAGAGAGAGAGAGAGAGAGAGAGAGAGAAAGAAAGAGAGAGAGAGAGATAAAGAGAGAGAGAGAGAGAGAGAGAGAGAGAAGGAGAGAGAGATCGAGAGAGAGGGGGGGGCGAGAGACAGAGATAAAGAGAGAGAAAGAGGGAGAGAAAGAGAGAGAACTGGATGGTTGGATGGATTAGTATGACGGCCGTGTGTGTCGAGTATTTGGCCACTACCGCTGGAGGCGAAGCACCCCAGACTGTGCGTGCGAGGAGGGCGCAAGAGGATCGCGGGCGCAGGGGTTGAGGGGGCAGCCCGTCTGGAAACGATGTTTAGCGCGCAGTCGCAGGACTGGGCGCGGGAACCATGCTGAGATATGGCGCGCAAGCCAATGGTTTGGAAGTGGCGGCTTGACCGTGGGATCTACGGACACCGTCAACCCGCAGAGTAAGGATAGGCATCCCTCCCAAGGGTACCCTTGCATCCTTGCTTCCTGGGCCCATCCTTGGGCACTTTCGTTGGCCGCGCCCCGCTCGGGAAGCTTCGACATGGGCGTCCAAGGCCCTTGCACCCTTATCGCGCATCCATGTTCTGCGGGTTGATTGTATCTCGATAACGACTTGGCCCAAGCAGCGACCATTGGCCGATCTATTTATTATAGGCCACATGTCCTCACACCGCGGCGTCGGCAGCGGCGATCCGATGCCTCAGAGCGGCAGGGACAGGGACTTCGTTGCGTTTCAGGGCAGCAGTTTCAAACTAGACGGCACCGTGCGGCACGAGGTTAATCAGGGAGATTTCGGTGACGACTGCACAGTGGCGGAGGTGATGAGGGCGACGGCGGGTCAGCAACCCGTTGGTGTCATCGACTTGGACGGGTCCAGTGACGAGGTTTGAAGGGTGAGTGAATTTAGTCGAATGGGGCATTCTCTTCCGCCCCCTCCCCCCCCCATCCCCCTTGCGGCTCCCCCATTCCATGTTTTCTCTCTGGGGCACCGTGGGAGTCAGCGTTCTGAAACAGGGGGAGGAAGGGGGTGGGGATGAGGGGGGTCGAGAGGCATGGCCGCCCTCGCCGCCCCCCCCCCCCCACGCACACCTCGCCACCCTCGTCATCCACGCCATTCTCATCCCCTCTCGCCGTGCCCTCCCTGGGCGAGGCACCGCTCTCCAACGCCAGCCAGCGCCAGCCTCCTGCCGCGCTGGGCGGCGCCACTCCACCACGCCAGTCGATAGAGCAACCAGAGCGCGTGCACGATACCTCCAGCCAGATGACGCAGACGTTGGTGGACTCCACGCGCGAGCACGGCCACCGCGACCACCCCCCCTTGCACGAGCACATGTGGGACAGAGCCCTGGCCATGCAGCGCGAGGGTGACCACCAGCCAGCCGCTCAGCACAGCCAGCCCATGCAGAGCGAGGGCGACCAACCAGCCGCTCAGCACAGCCAGCCCATTCCCGTGGGGTCGACATGCGACCAGCCAGCCGATCAGCCCAGCCAGCCCATGCAACGCGAGGGTGACCAGCCAGCCGCTCAGCACAGCCAGCCCATGCAACGGGATGGCGACCAGCCAGCCGATCAGCCCAGCCAGCCCATGCAACGCGAAGGTGACCAGCCAGCCGCTCAGCACAGCCAGCCCATGCAACGGGATGGCGACCCGCCAGCCGCTCAGCACAGCCAGCCCGTTTCCGTGGAGTCGACATGCGACCAGCCAGCCGCTCAGCACAGCCAGCCCATGCAACGAGAGGGTGACCAGCCAGCCGCTCAGCGCAGCCCGCCCGTGCACCGCGAGGGCGACCAGCCAGCCGCTCAGTACAGCCAGCCCATGCAACGGGATGGCGACCAGCCAGCCGCTCAGCACAGCCAGCAGATTCCCGTGGAGTCGACAGGAGGCCAGCCAGCCGCTCAGCACAACCAGCCCACGCAGGAGTCACCGCTGCCAGACCGCATGCCAGACGACTCAGAACAACGCAGGCGCTACCACGAACGGGTTGGCATGTCAGATCCCGAGCGTCAGATGGCGCCAGCCTCGAGCCCCACGCGCACGGCACATCCGAGCGGCGCTGGAGCAGCCGACGACCTCGGAGCCATTGCCCCAATGGAAGCCGAACCACCTGCTGATCAGAGGGGCACCCAACCGTGCGAAGTGGGCTCCAGCAGCGGCGGCGACAGCGGTGGCTTCATTAACGTCAAGCTCGAGACTGATCGGGCAGGGGGTGGCCACTCGCAAGACCTAATGCAGCGTGTGAACCAATTGGAGACATTCCTGACACAGAAAGGGGAGGAGGAGCTCAAGAAGCAGGCTGCGAAGGAGTTGAGCGGCACAGATGCCCAGCTCATCAAACAGTTAGAGGACGCAATCAAAGACGGAGTGAAAACGAGAACCCCTGTGGCGCAGCAGTTCGAGAGGGCGGTGCACAAAGACCCGAAGCTGAAAGAGGCACGGGTGGGCGTATATATGATTCCCCCGAACGCTCCCATATGATGTCCTAGACCATAACCAGTGGTCATTATGATGATCACCTAGAACAGTTGCAGGTGTCATTCACGAATGGGACCTGCTACGGTTCGCTGCAGCCCGCCTGTGCCACCTGCAAGTAGCAGCAGTGAGCCGCAGCGAACCTACATCACTAGAGCTGAGGAACCTGGGGGGCATGAGATAGTGCATCGCCCGACCGCGCCCGCAGGCGCTGAAGGCGGTCGGCAACACGGTCGCCGCGAAGCAACAGTTCAGGAAGGAGTGGGCCATGAGGAAGCTGAAGACGTTGAAGGAGGTATTCAGCAAGATGGAAGTATACAAAAAGGCGGGAGGGGATTGGAGGTGGAGCATTGCTCAGTGGCGGCAAGACAGCAGTGTGCACGATTGTTTCTGGCATTGTCTGTGTTCGTAGTCTCTCTCTCTCTCGCTCTCTCTCCTCCCCCCTCCCTCCCTCTCCGCCCCGTCTGCATCTCGCGCCCCCTCTGTCTCTCCTCATGTCTCTCTCTCGCGCTCTCCCTCTCTCTCTATATCGCTCCCTCTCTCTCTCTCTCTCTCTCTCTCTCTCTCTCTCTCCCTCCATCTCTATTGTTATCCCTGCAGGTGCTGCGTGTGTATCCCTCTGGATCCCTCGCGTTCTCTCGGTCGCTCTCTCTCTCTCTCTCTCTCTCTCTCTCTCTCTCTCTCCCTCTCTCTTTCTGTCTTTCTCTGGCCCCCTGTCCACGATGCTCCCCATATCTCTTTCTCTCTCTCTCTCTCTCTCTCTCTCTCGTTATCGCTCTCTCTCGCTCCATCTACATAGATATTGGCATAGAGGGAGGGTGGGCACCGAGAGATAGGAGAGGAGGGAGATGACAAAAGCGAGAGAGGGTGATAGAGAGAGAGAGAGAGAGAGAGAGAGAGAGAGAGAGAGAGAGAGAGAGAGAGAGAGAGAGAACAAACAAAAAACAACAACAAAAAAAAACGAGACAGGGAGAACGAACGAAGGAGAGATTTCGCTCTCGCCCACCCTGGGTCACACCGCGCGCGCATTATTATCTCGGGAGGTGTCGACCGAGAAAGCGACGTACAAGAGCTTCTCGAAGATCGTTCAGGCGGGCGCCAGGGGGGAGGGGGAGGGGGCAAGCGATGCGCAAGCATGGCAGGTCGAAACAGCGGCCTTCTGCGTCGTGTGATCCTCCATGCACCCTCTCATCATTGTCTTGCTTCTGCGTTCATTGATCCCGCCCCCTCATCTCGTCCTTCTTCCCATCGGCCTACAGCGCCGACCGTTTCATGGAGGCGCAGGGTTGGCTCGTGTGCGTGCGTTCGCATCAGTTGCATCGCGCTCAGTGGCAGTGCGCGACGTCGAACTCACAGCGCGCGTGCTCTCACGAATGGTCGCGCGAGCACGCGCGTTGTGAGTTCGAACGGGGGGCGGGCAGGAAGAAGGGGGTTACGACGACCCCACCAACATAGTTGCCGCCCAGAACTACGTCGAGAGCTGCATCAAGATGGGCGGCGACTGGTGCAGGTGGGACGACATGGCCAAGCGTATGCGCTACCTCTACCTCGAAGTCGGCAGGCGGGAGGAGATGGAGAAGGCGTGGACAAGCTACAAGGAGCTGCAGCCCACGGCTGACTTGGAGACGGTGCTCAGCAGCGCAGGTCTCAGTTCTGGAATGGAGGTCTGCGGGTATATGTCATCCTGCCGCTCGTTCTCATGATCACCCCCCCCCCCCTCCCCCCTAGACCCCCCCCCCGCGGGGAGTTGCTCGCGGGCCGGGCTGTGCCTTGAAAGAAGTGCGCGCCACGCGCCCAGCTGCTGCCGCCCCCCCGCCCCCCCTGCGCCGTCCTGAGCACCCCGCCCCCCTCTACCAGGCTGTCGCTAGCGCGCGCGCACGCACGCGCGCGCACGCGCGCACGCACGCACGCACGCACGCACACACACACACACACACACAATCGCATATGCATGCATGTCTGCACACGCATATATATATATATATATAGTTGCGCATGCGCATACTCCTAAGATGAATCTGCCAATTAATGGCCCAGCCCCTTCCCCGCTCCCCCTCCGCAGCGACTTCTGGGGGAGTTGGAGCATTAGCCCAGGTCAGCGAGGCCGCGAAGGCCCTGGCCAAGAGGGGGCTGGAGGAGCAGGCCCTGCAGGTTGCGATTATCGACGAGGGCAACCATAAGCTCGAGGAGGAGTGCATGGGCGAATGTGGAATGAGGAAGAGGAGGAGGAGGGGGGGGAGGAGGATGAGGGGGATGAGGCGGCGGAGGAGGACGACGATTGGATGGAGGAAGACGAGTTGGGGGATCAGCAGCAACAGTGGGAGGGGAGGAGCAGGAGGAGGAAAGGAGAGGAAGAAGAGGCTGAGGGTATTCATCAGAGCGCCGTTATCTCTCCTCACCCCCTCGTCCTCAACCTGTCCCCTCCCCCACCACCTCCAGCTCCTCCTTCTCCTCAGCATCATCCTCATCATCATCGTCATCATGAGCGTCATCATCAGCAGTGGCAGCAGCGCCATCATCGCCAGCATCATCGTCGCCAGAATAACAGTCATCACTGTCGTCATCGCCATCCTCCTCTTCCTCCTCCTCCTCCCCCTCCCCCTCATCATCATCATCATCATCATCGCCATCGGCATCCCCCCCCCCCCCCCCCTCCCCCCCCCCCCCCCCTCCCCACCCCCCCCCCCCACCCCCCACCCAACCCACCCACCCAGCCCCCACCCCGCCCCCCCCCCCCTCCCGCCCCCGCCCCACCGAATCTGGAACTCTTCCATTGCCGCAAGAAGTACATTGGTGATGGCGCAGCTCTCCAGTGGCAGCGGGCACATCAGCGCAGCTCCAGTGGCAGCGGGCAGCGAGGCTCCAGTGGCAGCGGGCGGCGCAGCTCCAGTGGCAGCGGGCGGCGCAGCTCAGGCGGCAGCGGGCAGTGCGGCTCCAGAGGCAGCAGGCGGCGCAACTCCAGTGGCAGCAGGCGGCGCAGCTCCAGTGGCAGCGGGCGGCGCAGCTCAGGTGGCAGCGGGCGGCGCAGCTCCAGTGGCAGCGGGCAGCGCGGCTCCAGTGGCAGCCAGCGGCGCAGCTCAGGTGGCAGCGGGCAGCGCAGCTCAGGTGGCAGCCCAGGCGGCAGCGGGCGGCGGCCAAGCTCCTGGAGAGGAGGTGGAGGAGCCAGCCCAGAGGCGCAGGGCGAAGGCACGGGCCAAGCCCGCGTCCAAGGTGTCGGGGCGCCAACTATACGCCTAAGACCTTGGCCAAGTCAATTCCGAACACAGGATCGGTGCTTACGCTTCCATGGCTTGGCCACGAAGTCATGTGCACCGATCTTGCGTTCACTATTGGGATGGCCAGGGTTGGGGAGCGCGAGTAGTTGCGCCCTCGACAAGGGGCAGCAGAAGATCGAGACGCCCGAGGAAAGGGCAGCAAAGCAAAGGAAAAAGGATGAGCAGGCGCTCGTCAAAGCAGCAGAGACCAAGGCGAAGGCAGTGCTGGCGACCTACCAGACGGCGGTGAATACTGCTTCCACGTTCCTGTCCGCGATGAACGCCATGCCCGAGTGGAAGTGGTTGAAGGTGCGGGGGGGGGGGGGGATGGCGCGGCCTCTCTCATCGTCCTCCTCCCTCCACACTTGACCGAACGAGTTCGCGTGAAGTACAGTCAACGCGCATAGTAAGGACAGACGACTTTTTCAAGGGTACCCTTGGGTCCTTGCCTGCCTCAGCCTCTGCGGCTCGTCCCTAACAACTTTCGCAGGCTAGTTTCTCGCGTTCCCTGGGTGCTTGGCCGCCTGCCGCCAAGAATACTTCAACTTCGGCCTCCAAGGGTCTTGCGTCCTTACCACGCGTCCTTACTATGCATTCTCACTGTAGGTCTGCTTTCGCACTTGCAGTGAATGATCCCGCTCGCTGCGCAATTCCCTGGCCCGCCCAAACCCAGACCCTTCTCGTTCCCGCCCCCCCTCGCCTCGCCCCCCCCCCGCACTACGTGCCCCTTGTGGTTCCAATCCCTTCCAACCGACTCCACTCCGCCCGCTCCCTCGGCCCTGCGCCCATTCGTTCGCCCCGCGTGGGGGAGGGAGGTTCACCCAGGCGACTGGGCTCAGTCCTTGCAGAAAAAGGTCGACCATGCCATGAGCAGCCGCACCGACTACTTCGTGCGCATGTGCATCGAGAACAAGGCCAGCCTCGTCAAGGACATGGCGCCGACTGAGCTTATCGAGGAGTATAAGAAGATTACTGACAGGACAGCGGGCGTGTGTTCAGA
Source organism: Prorocentrum cordatum (assembly GCA_963575745.1). Taxonomy (NCBI): domain Eukaryota; class Dinophyceae; order Prorocentrales; family Prorocentraceae; genus Prorocentrum; species Prorocentrum cordatum. The sequence continues at coordinate 1,451,547 of CAUYUJ010002224.1, read as the reverse complement.
GCATTGCACTTAATGCAGATATGTCTACACACCGTTAGTCATACTTATATATAGAACACGACGCACACATGTACACGTAACTCTATATAGTTATAGATCACAATATGTGATCACAGCCAGAGAACAGTGATACATACATCAAGCCAACTAGAAACTTACAATTCAGAACTCGATCTGATTGCACTCGACCGCAACACTCCCACTCGTCCGACGTCCGTCCTTCTCGCCCTCATCCAAAAACGAAACTGCGACTGAATGCGAAGGACTCGATCCCGCCCCTCTCGCCCCTCATTTGCCCCTTCCCTCCCCCATCCCTGCCCCTTCATCCCGCCCCCCCGCCTCTCGATGCGAGCCTTGTCCCGCCCCCCCTTGCTCATCTGGCGCCAGTGGATAGATGGGGGGGGGCAGGATGACTCAGCCTGTGGACGAGCTTATCCAGCTGAACCAGATCATCAACGAGCAGCACGCGTTGAACAACAAGTGGGCTAAGAAATAGGCACAGTAGGGATCAGGCAGCTGCAGCGGGCTAGACTGTACTAGCATAGAGCTCAGCAGCGGGGTGCACTCATTGCATGGCCCCCAGGGAACCCAGCAACAGGTGACAGAGAGCTAGGAGGGGAAGATGGTGAGGGCGCGGCCAATTCGGCTGGCGAGGCTCCGGTTCCCCCACCGAAACACTACCGATGAACTCTGAACCGATGATCTCCGATGAAACAGCTGCCAAACCATATATATATATATATATATATATATATATATGAAAAACACAAAAATCATGGGCGATGAACTCCGCGATGAACAGCGATGAACTCCGATGAACTCTGCAGAGCTCCGGAGAGCTCCGAGAAACCATCCGGAGAAAACTGGAAAATGCTTGGCGTTAGAAATCCGAGTGCCTCGCCCTGCCCCTCCTCCGCTTCCACTCCTCCTGCCCAGGGCTTCCCTTCAGTTCCGCCCCCTCCTTCCCTCCCCCCCCCCCTTTCAATCGGGCCCCTGCTTTAACACGGCGCCAACCTCGCGTCTGCGCCGTTCATCATTCCCACCGTTCTCCAGGGGAATAGTCGCGGAAACACCTATCAGTTGAGAGGTACCTGAGGAGGGCGAGAATGACAATGAGGCGTTTCTTTTTGAAGCATCTCTGCGCGATAAGAAGCAGCGAACTTCAAGCCGCTCTCGCGACGCTTGTGGGGAAAGTGTGCAGTGTCTCAAATGGCCATTTTTTTCCAGCGTTTCTGCTCTCCTCGTTCCGTGAAGTTTAGACGCTGGAGTGAGGACATATTTGGGTGCCAGTTTGAGGGCCGTTCAGTAGATTCACGTCGTGGATCCCATTCGTGGCCAAGGCCCGCCATGGCCAGACCGTTCCTTATAATGCGTTCATTATGACAGCAGGATGATTTCACTCTCGCTCAGAGTCCGCTCCTCCAGCAGCCATGGCCCGTTGCGGCATGACTTGTATGCGCCTCGTGCGAGGCTCTTGCGAGGAAAGAACGTCGGCTCGATTCTCGCCGGTTTTGTGGGGCAATCGAGCGTGCAAGGGTTCGCTCGATACATGAAGTTTTCTACTAGGGAGAAGTCAGATAACTATTGCACTCCCGACCTATACCCCACTTGCCCCGCTTCCCCCCGCCCGGTGCACCCTACACCCGAGGCGATGCTTAAGAAAACGGAAGGTTTCGGCCAGAGTCTACTAGGGAGAAGTCAGATAACTATTGCACTCCCGACCTATACCCCACTTGCCCCGCTTCCCCCCGCCCTGTGCACCCTACACCCTAGGCGATGCTTAAGAAAACGGAAGGTTTCGGCCAGAGTCTCGATTAGTCTTACTGTTTCAATGTAAATCCTAAAAGCGTAGTAGAAATTTTGTGTTTTTGTATTCCGATTATGAGACTATGAATTTCTTAGCCCATGATTTCTTAAGCATTTCGCAGGGCGCATTACGCCGTGCAACATCCCACCCCCAGCCCCTTCGCAGCATTTCCCCCTCCGCATCATCGTCTCTCGCCCTGTTCGCCGCGGGGCGCCCCTTGACTCCAGCGCCTCTCGAAGTGTGGCCTGCTTCAGGCGCGCCTTGGCTGCCCGAGAGATATCCGAAGGGCGCATGATAGGGGGCGGGGTGAGTAGCGATACGAATCGCAGTCAGAGTGGAACACAGTAGCACGCATTGCGGGTGATATTGATGATTTGAATTGCACTGCGTTGTGGGCTGATGTCAAGCATTTGGGTATTTCAGATCAAGCGCGCAATGCCCAAGCGCGGCCTTTCGGCCATGGGAACAACCAGAATGGAAACAAGACCCGTCGCGAGAAGCTGAGAGGAAAGCAAAAGCAAAGGAAAGCAGTCATTTGTTTATCGAGGAGTTGCTTGACCATTACTTGACAGGGAAACGAGTGACTGCACGCTCAGTGTGCGTTTTGTGTGAGTATGCATATGATTGCGGGGTAGAAGACGCCTTCAAACATAAATTGCCTGCCACGTCAAAAACAGGACACTTCCAGAGGAAATTAGACACTGCATTAGGCTTCGCACAATTCGACTACATGCTTTATTCGTTCGACATACCTGGTCTAGCGAGGGGAGATATCGAGCGCACGCCTCAGACCGTGCATGCATCACTACCGCACGAAGTTTTGTTCGATGAGGTTTCAAACGACCTGTCAATATTGACGGATTGGGCTGAGCACGCACGTGATGCGGAGTGGATATCTGCATGCGAAGATCACGACATCGTCAAACAACTCACGCCCGAAGAGCGATTGAAAACCCTGCCCATAGCAATATACATGGACAAGACACCATATACTAAGACCGAGAGTTTTTGGAGTATCAGCTGTCATCTCTTGAGCTCTGGGAGAAGACATCTTCTGCTGGCTCTGCGCACGAGCGACCTGTGCGACTGCGGGTGCAGTCATTACTGTTCAATGCATGTTGTGTATACGCTGTTGCACTGGAGTCTATCAGCACTAGCGAATGGTACATTCCCAAGCGAGCGCCACGACGGGTCTCCGTGGCTGCCGTTCGAGTCAAAGCGGTGCGCAAGATCTGGACAGGAGCGGGAGGGTTGCAGCAGTGGTTGCATTTGAAGGGCACGCGGGCGTGACGTGTTGCGCTGCCACTTGCAGGGGGATGAGGGGGGGGGGCGTTCGGTTCGAGCGCAGGGAGAGTGGACTGCCCTCGAAGAGAGCGGGGGCTGATCGCAACAGGGGCGAACGGCTCGCGAAGAGAGCGGGGGGCGCGGGGGCCCTTGTGTTCGCGGGGCCATGCATCCATTCTCCTCGCCGCCGCGGTGCCCCGTTCCATCGCTCATCCGGTTTGGGGGGCGTCTCCCTACTCTCCCCATCGATCATCGTTCTGCGCCCTGCCCCCTCGCTGTCATCCTCGCTCTCTCCCCGTGGCGCCCCGCCCTCGCCCGACTGCTTGCGCCTCGCCGAGACGCCCCAAAACGTTAGGGTCAGGGGGCGCTGCCTCGCGACATGCCCTGCGCGCCCGTGGTCGAGGGCAGAAGAAAGGTCGGCCCTGCCAAATCAAGGGCGCCCGTGCATTCTCTGTTCCGCGGCCAATGTCATCTACATTCCCGTGGCAATGTGGCCCTCAGAAGGGTCTTGCGTCCTCTCGCGCGGTCCCTCCGAGCAAGTGCGACTGCGGGCCAGTGATGGGCGTTTGCCGTTGATGTGATAGGCTGCAGTCTGGGCGCGAGCGAAGCAGCGCTTCAGCCTCCCCCCCCCCCTTGTCG
>CAUYUJ010002224.1:1434618-1447717 GCA_963575745.1 Prorocentrum cordatum | reverse complement strand
TACTACGCATTCTCACTGTAGGTCTGCTTTCGCACTTGCAGTGAATGATCCCGCTCGCTGCGCAATTCCCTGGCCCGCCCAAACCCAGACCCTTCTCGTTCCCGCCCCCCCTCGCCTCGCCCCCCCCCCGCACTACGTGCCCCTTGTGGTTCCAATCCCTTCCAACCGACTCCACTCCGCCCGCTCCCTCGGCCCTGCGCCCATTCGTTCGCCCCGCGTGGGGGAGGGAGGTTCACCCAGGCGACTGGGCTCAGTCCTTGCAGAAAAAGGTCGACCATGCCATGAGCAGCCGCACCGACTACTTCGTGCGCATGTGCATCGAGAACAAGGCCAGCCTCGTCAAGGACATGGCGCCGACTGAGCTTATCGAGGAGTATAAGAAGATTACTGACAGGACAGCGGGCGTGTGTTCAGAGCATTGCACTTAATGCAGATATGTCTACACACCGTTAGTCATACTTATATATAGAACACGACGCACACATGTACACGTAACTCTATATAGTTATAGATCACAATATGTGATCACAGCCAGAGAACAGTGATACATACATCAAGCCAACTAGAAACTTACAATTCAGAACTCGATCTGATTGCACTCGACCGCAACACTCCCACTCGTCCGACGTCCGTCCTTCTCGCCCTCATCCAAAAACGAAACTGCGACTGAATGCGAAGGACTCGATCCCGCCCCTCTCGCCCCTCATTTGCCCCTTCCCTCCCCCATCCCTGCCCCTTCATCCCGCCCCCCCGCCTCTCGATGCGAGCCTTGTCCCGCCCCTCCTTGCTCATCTGGCGCCAGTGGATAGATGGGGGGGGCAGGATGACTCAGCCTGTGGACGAGCTTATCCAGCTGAACCAGATCATCAACGAGCAGCACGCGTTGAACAACAAGTGGGCTAAGAAATAGGCACAGTAGGGATCAGGCAGCTGCAGCGGGCTAGACTGTACTAGCATAGAGCTCAGCAGCGGGGTGCACTCATTGCATGGCCCCCAGGGAACCCAGCAACAGGTGACAGAGAGCTAGGAGGGGAAGATGGTGAGGGCGCGGCCAATTCGGCTGGCGAGGCTCCGGTTCCCCCACCGAAACACTACCGATGAACTCTGAACCGATGATCTCCGATGAAACAGCTGCCAAACCATATATATATATATATATATATATATATATATGAAAAACACAAAAATCATGGGCGATGAACTCCGCGATGAACAGCGATGAACTCCGATGAACTCTGCAGAGCTCCGGAGAGCTCCGAGAAACCATCCGGAGAAAACTGGAAAATGCTTGGCGTTAGAAATCCGAGTGCCTCGCCCTGCCCCTCCTCCGCTTCCACTCCTCCTGCCCAGGGCTTCCCTTCAGTTCCGCCCCCTCCTTCCCTTCCCCCCCCCCTTTCAATCGGGCCCCTGCTTTAACACGGCGCCAACCTCGCGTCTGCGCCGTTCATCATTCCCACCGCTCTCCAGGGGAATAGTCGCGGAAACATCTATCAGTTGAGAGGTACCTGAGGAGGGCGAGAATGACAATGAGGCGTTTCTTTTTGAAGCATTTCTGCGCGATAAGAAGCAGCGAACTTCAAGCCGCTCTCGCGACGCTTGTGGGGAAAGTGTGCAGTGTCTCAAATGGCCATTTTTTCCAGCGTTTCTGCTCTCCTCGTTCCGTGAAGTTTAGACGCTGGAGTGAGGACATATTTGGGTGCCAGTTTGAGGGCCGTTCAGTAGATTCACGTCGTGGATCCCATTCGTGGCCAAGGCCCGCCATGGCCAGACCGTTCCTTAGAATGCGTTCATTATGACAGCAGGATGATTTCACTCTCGCTCAGAGTCCGCTCCTCCAGCAGCCATGGCCCGTTGCGGCATGAATTGTATGCGCCTCGTGCGAGGCTCTTGCGAGGAAAGAACGTCGGCTCGATTCTCGCCGTTTTTGTGGGGCAATCGAGCGTGCAAGGGTTCGCTCGATACATGAAGTTTTCTACTAGGGAGAAGTCAGATAACTATTGCACTCCCGACCTATACCCCACTTGCCCCACTTCCCCCCGCCCTGTGCACCCTACACCCTAGGCGATGCTTAAGAAAACGGAAGGTTTCGGCCAGAGTCTCGATTAGTCTTACTGTTTCAATGTAAATCCTAAAAGCGTAGTAGAAATTTTGTGTTTTTGTATTCCGATTATGAGACTATGAATTTCTTAACCCATGATTTCTTAAGCATTTCGCAGGGCGCATTACGCCGTGCAACATCCCACCCCCAGCCCCTTCGCAGCATTTCCCCCTCCGCATCATCGTCTCTCGCCCTGTTCGCCGCGGGGCGCCCCTTGACTCCAGCGCCTCTCGAAGTGTGGCCTGCTTCAGGCGCGCCTTGGCTGCCCGAGAGATATCCGAAGGGCGCATGATAGGGGGCGGGGTGAGTAGCGATACGAATCGCAGTCAGAGTGGAACACAGTAGTACGCATTGCGGGTGATATTGATGATTTGAATTGCACTGCGTTGTGGGCTGATGTCAAGCATTTGGGTATTTCAGATCAAGCGCGCAATGCCCAAGCGCGGCCTTTCGCCCCCTCGGCCATGGGAACAACCAGAATGGAAACAAGACCCGTCGCGAGAAGCTGAGAGGAAAGCAAAAGCAAAGGAAAGCAGTCATTTGTTCATCGAGGAGTTGCTTGACCATTACTTGACAGGGAAACGAGTGACTGCACGCTCAGTGTGCGTTTTGTGCGAGTATGCATATGATTGCGGGGTAGAAGACGCCTTCAAATATAAATTGCCTGCCACGTCAAAAACAGGACACTTCCAGAGGAAATTAGACACTGCATTAGGCTTCGCACAATTCGACGACATGCTTTATTCGTTCGATATACCTGGTCTAGCGAGGGGAGATATCGAGCGCACGCCTCAGACCGTGCATGCATCACTACCGCACGAAGTTTTGTTCGATGAGGTTTCAAACGACCTGTCAATATTGACGGATTGGGCTGAGCACGTACGTGATGCGGAGTGGATATCTGCATGCGAAGATCACGACATCGTCAAACAACTCACGCCCGAAGAGCGATTGAAAACCCTGCCCATAGCAATATACATGGACAAGACACCATATACTAAGACCGAGAGTTTTCGGAGTATCAGCTGTCATCTCTTGAGCTCTGGGAGAAGACATCTTCTGCTGGCTCTGCGCACGAGCGACCTGTGCGACTGCGGGTGCAGTCATTACTGTTCAATGCATGTTGTGTATACGCTGTTGCACTGGAGTCTATCAGCACTAGCGAATGGTACATTCCCAAGCGAGCGCCACGACGGGTCTCCGTGGCTGCCGTTCGAGTCAAAGCGGTGCGCAAGATCTGGACAGGAGCGGGAGGGTTGCAGCAGTGGTTGCATTTGAAGGGCACGCGGGCGTGACGTGTTGCGCTGCCACTTGCAGGGGGATGGGGGGGGGGGGCGTTCGGTTCGAGCGCAGGGAGAGTGGACTGCCCTCGAAGAGAGCGGGGGCTGATCGCAACAGGGGCGAACGGCTCGCGAAGAGAGCGGGGGGCGCGGGGGCCCTTGTGTTCGCGGGGCCATGCATCCATTCTCCTCGCCGCCGCGGTGCCCCGTTCCATCGCTCATCCGGTTTGGGGGGCGTCTCCCTACTCTCCCCATCGATCATCGTTCTGCGCCCTGCCCCCTCGCTGTCATCCTCGCTCTCTCCCCGTGGCGCCCCGCCCTCGCCCGACTGCTTGCGCCTCGCCGAGACGCCCCAAAACGTTAGGGTCAGGGGGCGCTGCCTCGCGACATGCCCTGCGCGCCCGTGGTCGAGGGCAGAAGAAAGCACAGTCGGCCCTGATTAGTAGGTCGGCCCTGCCAAATCAAGGGCGCCCGTGCATTCTCTGTTCCGCGGCCAATGTCATCTACATTCCCGTGGCAATGTGGCCCTCAGAAGGGTCTTGCGTCCTCTCGCGCGTTCCCTCCGAGCAAGTGCGACTGCGGGCCAGTGATGGGCGTTTGCCGTTGATGTGATAGGCTGCAGTCTGGGCGCGAGCGAAGCAGCGCTTCAGCCTCTCCCCCCCCCCCTTGTCGCCAGTCCTCATCAGTGAAAGGGAGGAGTGTAACGCGGTGGATGCGAGTTATGGTGAGATTCTGATATTGGGGAGGGAAGGGCATTCGACGCCGACCATGAGGAGCGAGGAGGAGGCAGAGGCGGAGGAGGAGGAGGAGGAGGAGGAGGAATAAGACAATGAGAAAGAGGGGGCACTGCGATCTTCTGGAACAAAACCACGTAAAAAAATCACTCGGGCAGGAGCTTGGATTTCGCGCAGTGGTCGTCGATATCAAGGCCGATTGGCCCGAGATGAGCACGAGCATGGGCTTCCCGACTTGCGCCCGCAATGCTGCGCCGTGCATTTTTTGCAGTTGCCCCCAGTCAGAGTTGAGGGACCACGACCTTCGAAACCCGTTGCTGCCACACGGGCCGAATTGCTACGATACCGAATGCAGGAGCCATGAGAAGTGGGTTATCTTAGACTCTTCTGAGCTGCATCGGAAGGTGAGGTGGAGGTTAGTATTCAAGAAGAAGCACAAGGGGAGGGCACTATCACAGGATATCCCAGAGCTGGGCTTAAAACAAAACGATCGCCTCGTGGCCATACCTTCTATGTTGGACACCATGGACTTTGATAAGCTCAGCAATTTAGAGGAGTGCCCTGCCCTGATCTGTTTCTGGAGGCCAACGCAGGATGCTAAGGTGCACCATCGCAATCCATTGCTCGACGCGTCGCTGGGAATAGGCATTACATCATTCAGCATCGATGAGATGCACTGTGTCCATTTAGGCATCATGAAAGTATATATCGGCACTGTTTTCTGGAGGCTCTTGCTAGCGAACATTTTCGGTCTTAAGCTTTCTACTCAGGACGATCTTGTTTCGGTTGGCCTGCAGAACATTATGATTCTCTTGGCAGAGTGGTACCCCAAAGAGAGGGATCGGCGGGGGCTCCAAGAGTCCCAGGTTACCAGGGTGGGGAACATCACAGAAGGGATGATCGGTTCGAAAGCCAGCCCCTCGATAAGCACGAAGGCAGCAGAATCCAAATGGTTGTTCTTCTTTTCGGTTTGGTTGATGGAGGAGTTTGGCAATAAATGTGCAGACGTGGAGAGAGCAAACGTATTGCTTCAGGCTGGCGTTGCTCTGGTGAAGTGGTGTGACTTGCTGGAGAAGCAGCCCCGTAAAGTGCCAGCCGATGTGTGCGATGACTTGGAAGCGTTTGCGGCAATGCATTGTAACCTCGCGGGCCTCGGAGGCGTTCCAATCCTACCGAAACACCATTTGTTTCGACATCTCACCGACATGATACGGGTAAAAGGTTCACCTCACTACTACCACACGTACATTGATGAGGGAATGAATGGCGTGGTCGCGTCCATAGCTGCCTCGACGCACAGGGCGCGGTTCGAAAGAATGGTGTTTCGAAAGTGGGGGTACCTTGCGAGAGGCCCGCGGGATCAGAATAGGGAGTGGGGGGGGGGGAGGGCGGCAAACGGCAGGCGCGAGGGGGGGGGCAACCTGAGCAGGAGGGGTGAAACAATTGACAATTGCAAGTTTCTGGGGAGAGCACGCCCCCGAGAATGCCACCCCAATCATCAGTAACGCTGTAGAGCAACACGAAACAATAGTAGTCCATGTTTTTGGGATCGAGACCCCCATCGACCAGCACGCAGTAGTTCGAGCTCCCACTTTGGAGTGGCCTGGCCAACGATGGAGGCAGCTGCGTCGCGCAAGAGCCCACGACAGGCCAGCGCGGGCCAGACCTTGATAAGCCCCTTCCCAGCCCCGCCCCATGCATGACCCCTGTTCTCCACCTACTGGGATCGAAACCGACGTTGCACCTCTCTCTCCTTCTCCCCATTGTCCTTCAACTGCGCCGCCCTGTATGCACCCCCGCCCCCTGGCCCAGCAACGCCCCCCCCTGTGCCGCGCGCCACCCCCCGCCTCCCGCCCCCAGAGTTCGGCCCCACTGGATGTTCTTAGTCGAAGCAGTTGAAGCCCCACCTCGGGGCCATTCGAGCGCTCGAGTGTCGCAGCTCACCCCCTGCAGGTCCCAAAGCAGTTAAAGGCCGTTCGTCAGCTTTTTGACCCTGCCGCACGCGCTCGCGGCAGCTATGCGCAAGGTGGGAGAGGGCAGTGCTCCTCCCTCAGCAATCCTCTCTGCCGCGGGTGTTGTTGACGTCGCTCAGTTCATCGTGGTTCGTCGGCCGATTGCTAGATTTGTTGCAACGCGCGCTCGGGTGCGCATTGACTCGTTGGGTGCTCTCATTCTTGTCCGCGGCCAGGGCAGCGCGCGTAGTAAGGACAAACTACGTTTTCAAGGGTGCCCTTGGGTCCTTGCCTGCCTCAGCCTCTGCGGCCCGCCCTAGCAATTTTCGCAAGCCAGTTTCTCAGGTTCCCTGGGGGTGGCCGCCTGCCGCCCAGAATACTTCAACTTCTGCCTCCAAGGGTCTTGCGCCCTTACCACGCGTCCTTACTAGAAGTTTGCCGTGGCGGGCTTGTTTTCCACAGCCACCACCATGCATTGGACGGGTGAAGGAGGTGTAGGCTGAGGGGGAAGAGGAAGAGAGTGGCCCCATTCCCCCTCCTACTTATCGTGATGGCGGTGGAAACGAAGCTCACACATCCATCACCCCCCTCTCTGCAATCCTTGTGTCTTGCGGGACTGCGTTGATACCTGTGCGGTTCTGCTGGTTCAGAATGCTTTTTTTGCGGCAGTGGGGAGGTGGCAACCTCGGGGTCCCTGACGAGATCAAGGGCCATGCGGTTCTAATTAGAGAGTGCAGCGGGGGGGACATGACGCCGCTGCAGCAGCTGGAGGCGGTGACGGACTTCGTCAACAGCCACATGAATTCTGTATCTAGAGATTTGGACGCTTTTGAAGTGTTCTCCTAAGTGTGCCCGATCGCACAGCAAGGAAGTGGGGTGGATGATGGAGGAAACTGCAGGTAGAGTGGGATGACGTGGGCGGGTGGCGCCACATGGGGGGGGGCATTTCTTCGAGCATCGTTCTCCCAGCCGCCTGGCCTCACCTCTGTGCAAGCGGCAAAGTGGTCGCATCATTCTGAGTATGTTCTCACGTTGGTGGCTCGGCGTCGAACGCCCGCTGGCCGCCTTTGGCGAACGGTTGCATGTTTGGCAAGCACGTTTGTGATTGAGGAAGCATTGGTAGGAATGTGATCCGACGCGATCGATCCGACATGCGAGCTACGCGCCATCGAATTGATAAAAAAAAAAAAGAGCTCAAACTAAGGTTTGCTCAGGGTGTGGTCTGCAATCCAAAGTATTTCGGGAGGCAGGCGAGACCACCATGGAATTCGACAAGCATGCCCGCCACATCGAGGAGGATCTTACCAGCCTCGAGGGCCAACTGCATGCTAGTTTCACAGTGCTGCGCCTGAAGGAAGGCGGTCTACTTACTATTGCGGTGGCCAGCCGCTGGGGGCGCAGTCGGGAGCGATTTGCCAGCGGGATATTGGAGTGGGCTGACGTTGTCCAAGCAAGCGGGGTGAGCAGAGAGGAGGAAGTTGTTTCTGTTGGTTGGTACGTCCTCCTTCTCCTCCCCTGCCCTGCCCTTCCTCACCCCCATCCTCCTCCTCCCCCTCCTCCTCCTCCTCCTCCTCCTCCTCCTCCCCCTCGTCCTCATCCCCCGCATCCTCCTCCAACACGCCCCTCCACATCGACCTTTTCCCCCTCCTCGCCGCGCAACTCTTCCGCGCCCATCTGGCATCCCAGTCGCCCCGCCGACCCCCCGCAGTTGGAGTGCCGCAGCTGGCTTCGCTTCATCAACGCCACGGGGCACAAGCGGGACGTGCGCAATATTTTCGGCGATGAGGAGCGATGGGGCAGAGCATGCGAGCAACGCAGCAGAGGGTGCGCCCAGACGACGGCGCGCGCCAAGTAGGATGAGGGGAAGGAGGCGGGACGGAATCATGGCAGGGGTGGAAGATAAAATGATAACCGTTGAACAAACATCAGAGAAGGAGCAGGGGTGGAAAAGGACAGGGATGATGATGGGCACAACGCACAGGGAACCATGGACGGCGCGCAGCACTGATGATTGCAAGCCGCTGCGTAGCAATTGGGGGTGCGTTCGATTCGGGGCCCGATGAAGGGATGACTAGCAAGGCAGACATGATAAACGGGACGGGCGCGCCATCGGCGAGCAAGGGATGGATGATGGCGGTGCTGGTGAAGGTGGTGGTGATGGTGGTGGTGGAGATGATGATGGTGATGACGATGTCAACGATGATGGCGGCCATGATGATGCTGCTGCTGGTGATGGTGGTGATGAATATGATGATGATAGTGATGGTGATGATGATGATGCCGATACCGATGGTGATGCCACTGGTGATGATTGTCATGGCGAAGGTGTTGGTGGTGATGATGATGCTGAGGATGATGAAGGTGGTGATGGTGGTGGTGGTGGTGCTGATGATGGTGTTGAAGACGTTGGTGTTGCTACTGATGATGCTAGTGGCATTCGTGGCCATGGTGATGATGGTGATGCTGCGCATGCTGGTCATGATGATGGCGATGCGGAGGGCGACGGGCTAACGCATGGCACATGTCATTAACGGTAAAAGTGGGCGGCTGAGGATTGCCCGAAGGTCGCGTCCGCGAACGTCCAGCTCCAGTTTGCTGCTTATCTTGCGACTCTGGCGCACGTGAGGCGCGCGTGGATATTGATGGAGAAACCGCTTCAGAGCAGGATGGACGAACACCCGACCATGCAGACTGTGATGGCGCTGCTGGGTGCGTCTACGATTCTCACATACATGGGCGCGTTCCAGCCCAGGCCGCTCATCCCGAAAGCGTGCAACCTCATCACTACTTTACCTTCCACTGTTCACAACATGCTGGCGAAGAAACGCCCGATATGCAGCTCCAAGAAGTCGGGCAGGGATCGGTTCCACACGGAGATTCGAGGGTGGGTCGTCGGCGGCAAGGGCAGGCGTCGTTTCTCTTGCGGGGCAGGGATGAATAGAGAGGAACGGGGGGGCAGAGGGGTGCCCACCCGCACCCCCCGACCTACCTCCGCCATCGTTCCCATTCCCACCTTGGAACCATTCCTGGGGGACAGAGAGAGGGGGGAGCAGAGGGCGCGGAGAAACGATGCCGAAGAGAGCGAGACGGAGGAAGGGGGAGACGAGGAGAACGAGACGGAGGAGCCATGAGAAATTGCAGTGGGGCGTTCAAGGGCAGTGCGGCAAGCACAACATAGGGGAAGCGTCGGGTCTGGTGACGACACCATGGGGAGGAGGGGGTCACTCTGACCCCCTAGCATCGCGAGGCGATGATGTAGGCAGCACTCGGATCCAGCACGCGCGCGCCAGTATCTGCGCGCGTGCGCGCGCAGAACGCACATTGCGATTTGTTTTGCGATCCTCGGGGTTCTGGTCACACTACTGCTCGGCCCCCTACCCCATTGTGCAAGAGCCCATCATCTCCCCCCCCCCCCCGCCTCTCTTCGTGGAGGAGCTGAGTTCCACAGAGCATTATCCGAGGGGATACTGCGAGACCCTGTGGAACGCGTGGAAGACCGCGCAGCAGAAGGCTATATTCATGGACAGAATTAACTTTTTGATGAGCGATGGCCAGATCATGAGGAAGAGGTCGAGGATGGCAGCACTCTTGGAGAAGGACACAGCTGCCGAGAAGCTTGCGCCAAGAAAAGGGCATCGATCGTCATCCAACAACCGCGCGCTCCACGAATACGGCAAGGCAGTTCTCCGCTCCATTTGGAAGCCTCCTAGATGGAGTCCGATCGAATAGATGGGGTCGAAGGACAGCGCCGCGTCGCCAATATGCATTGCATATGCATCGGCGATGCGTAGGCGACGTCGGCGATGCATCGGCGGCGCTGGCGCGGGGAATCACTCAACGACGGCCTCTGCTTGACACTTCCTCACACATTGTCCCCCCCCCCCGCTCCCCAGAACTTGGAGTTGATAAATGATGGGTCGACCATGCCAAGTCAAGTGTGCCGTTGTCGTATGTTTAATGTAATCGGAGTCTCCTTCTCGGCATACCCTCTGGCATGGTCGCAGTATGGTCTTGAGTCCTCTCGGGTGTCTTGTCGCATCACTCCGTCTGGCCCTTTCGCAGATTCCAGCACCTCCGCAGCCATTTGGGCTTAGGTGCTGCCAGGCATTACCTGGCCAGATAGTCACGCAAAGTCTACGGTGTGTTTTCTTTGCCCCAGCTGACGGGGCCAGTGATCCACGTGGACATGGGCATGGCGTCAGGCAGCGCTAGCCCAGCGAGCGGCGCGCAGCCAGCTATGGCACAACCTGTTGGTGCTACTTGCCATTTGCATGGGTGGGTGGCGTCAGACATTGACACGGGCGTGCTCGAGGTGCACGGAGCAGCTCGCTTGCGATCGATGGGCGTGGAAATCAAGAAGCTCGACATCTTCGAATTACATCGGGAGGACTGGCTCACCCAGGTGCCGAGCCTCATCTTCATGTCCAACCTATGCCCTCCGACGGGCCATAGGGACTACTTGCAGTGGCTTTTGAAGAAGTACTTGCAGTGGAACCCGAACGCATCAGAGCGCAGGATGCACTACGAGGTCATGTGCTTCGAGGCGGTCATCGCACAATGTCCACCTGCGTCTGTTGTGACCATCATGCGGTCGAACGAAGCTCGTCGTGGCGGGGGCACTCCCGTCGTCGAGGCCCAGATGGGGCACGTGCCTGGCTACGTTCCCAAGGAGTGCAACCATGATGCGGGAGACGACCTGAGGCCTCTGGGCGGCGGCGGGACCAACAGAGTGCGCATGAAGCTCCACGGCCCCCTCAGGCCGAACGATTTCATCTCGCCAAACGGTGACGGCAGCATCAACGTAGTTGCGCTGTGTGCTGCAGCCACGGCGAATCGGATGAAGGTGCTGTTCCTTGGCGAGTGGGACGGGTCATTGTCCCTCGGGTGCGCGGTTGGATGCATGTACCACCAGACGCTCGATCGGGAACTGGGTATCGGAATGGTCTTTGATCGGGGCATCGTGCCAAGGCGTTCGTTGAACAACCAGCGCCCATCCACATACAAGGAGTTCTACGAGTACGCGATGCAGTACCGCGCGGTGCAGATCGTCGATGAAGCGGCGCGCATGAATGCTCCTTGGCCTGAGGACTGGGAGGACAGACTCAATCCATACGTCGGCCTCAATACGGCGTGCATGTGGCATTTTGCGCAGGTCTGCACCGACGCTAATGGCCTGTCCTTGGTTTTCAGTGCAGCTCAGAGTTCCATGGGGGCAGGTCCGATCAATCCTTGAGCGCTTTGGGTGGCAACTCAGAATCGACACGTTCTTCATCGGCTGATGTTCTTAGCATTTTGTATGTTCATTGGCAGCGCTCAGTGCATGATGATGCTCGTGCATGTGCTTTGTTCAGTGTGTCAGGAATATGGCGGCTCGCTCTGGGATTGCCCCAGTGTACATCGCCACAGTTGTAGGTGCACAACGTTTTGTATATTGCAAATAATGAAAAGGTACTTGTCATGCGTGATCAGAGCCTAGTACAGTTTCTGGCTTCTCAGCGTGGTTTCGCAGTGCTTGCCGTGTTTGGAGTGGGTTTCCTTGAGACTTGTGTAAGTGAAGCTCAGTGAAAAGGGCATCGTGATCAACAGTTGTGGTTTGTCGTGCGACGCTGACCAATGCTAACAGCTGTGGTATGCCAGTGCCGTCCTATGTTATGCAATGCTCTGGTGCCGATGCTGGTGCTGATGGGGCGCCCCAGCATCAGCACCAGCATCGGCACCAGCGCCAGCATCAGCTTCATCACGATGATGATGGTAATCAACATCATCATCAGCATCAGCATCATCAGCATCATCATCACCATCGTCATCATCAGCAGCATCACCATCATCATCAGCAGCACCACCATCATCGTCGTCATCAGCATCTTCTCATCATCATATCATCTCATCATCATCATCATCATCATCATCATCGTCACCCTCCTCCTCCTCCTCTTCCTCCTCCTCTTTCTCCTCCTCATCCTCCTCCTCCTCCGTCTCCTCCTCCTCCTCCTCCTCCTCCTCCTCCTCACCCCCCTCCTCCCATGCCTCCTCCTCCCCCCGTTCCTCCTCCTCCTCCTTCCCCTCCTCCTCCTGTTACTCTTCCTTTTACTCCTCCTTTTACTCCTCGTCCTCCTCCTCGTCCTCCTCCTCTGGGAGAGAGCCTCGAGCACCCCAGGCTGCGTGGGATTGAGGGGGCAGCCCGTATGCAACCAGCCCGCCTGCTGCTTTTCCTCCTCCTCCGCCCCCCCCCCCCCTCCCCATCCCTGTCCCCGTCATCGCCCTCCTCCCCCCCATGTTTTGTCACGGCCAGCGTGGCCGCGTGGCCTGGGCATGGGCGCTCGAGCCCAGCATTTGCATGCAGGCGGATTCGGTATCCGACCAGCCATAACTGGGGGAGCTGTGGTCCTTATATGCCCCGTGGACGAACCCATCGCATCGACGATCTCTCGAGAGGGGTGTCGAAATCGATGGCCCCCCCCAGGGCGTAAACACCGCAGCACTCCCAGTTGTGGCTGGCCTGGGTATGGTGCTCTGATATACATGTATATATACACATGCGTGTGTGTATATATATATATACAACTAACTATTACACATTACTGTCGCCGTTTGTCTATGCAAACATATATATACACAATATATACGTGTTGAACTATGAGTCTACATATGTGCATATATATGCGTATGTATATAATACATAACGCATCTATATCTAAATACATGTATGTATATATATATATATACATACATATTTGTGTTATATATTTATATATATATATATATATATATTCTCAAGTAAGATGGTTCCGGGATGCGATGATGGTTCCGGAGCTTTCGCTGCTGCCCAAAATGTTCCGGTTCGGAAGTTTGCTCGGGAACCAATCTCCGGTTCCGGAGGACCTCTGGGCTCCCATCTCGTTCGAAGAGGGGGGTCGCGTCAAACTCGGCGGCGCGCCTGGCGGTGGCCCGAGAATGCCCGGGCCCCCCCCTCCTCGCTCGAGAGGGGGGGATCATGTCAAACTCGGCGGCGCGCCCGGAGGGGGGGCGCGGGGG